>JAECUM010031767.1:0-35108 GCA_016617855.1 Megalonaias nervosa
AAAATGCTTAGCAATTTTTAGACATAATTACGAAATATCCAAATATAAAAATACGTGGCAGCCTTAATTTTTTTTAATTTACTGTCTTTTCTTTAGAAAATTGTTTGAGAAACAACCTCCCATAGCCGAACTTTGACAAAATGCCAAACAGGATGTAGCTAATGTAAGTAGGAACGTATTTAAGCTGTATGCTTCTAAAGGGTGAAAAAGTTTATTATCGTTGCTTAGATGTGTCGATAAACAGATACATGCAGTTTGTTGTCTTTATTAACCGCTCCAACTCTCTTCCTTAAACAAACCCTCTCTTAAGTCTGCATTGTTTTACAACCTGAGTGTCTGTGGGTGTTTTTGGATTTTTAACGTAGTTTTAACAAATTTTTCAGTCATATCGCTACGATACCTGCAGTATGACAGTTTATAGTGATGTCGAGCACTGGGACATCATGCCGCAGACATGTATCATGATGTCCCACCCAGTCACATTATCCTGACACCAAGCCGACCAGTCCTAAAACTACCCTCTTAATGCTGAGCGCCAAGCGAGGTAGCTGGTAGTACCATTGTTATAAGTCTTTGATTTGACTCGGCCGGGGTTTAAACCCGCAACCTCCAGCATCCGAGGCGGACGCTCTAACCACTAGGCCACCGTTTGTTATTAAAGTATTCGACTGAGACTTGCAGTACATAGCCATAGTATTTTTCAGTGCTTGTGAAATATGGTATTGGTCCTGTAAAAAAGTTATATCATGAAAAGCTAGTGGCGGTGTCTCAGAATTTTACGCCGGCCATAAAAGAGAGAAATTTTGTGATCTTTAATCTTTATACCTTGAATTGAAAAATCGATGGGGTAAGGGAACTACATGGTCAGGAAGAGTCAGCACTACACAAGTAGCCGCCGCGATAGTAATATGTAGACAATTCCAACAGATGTCAAATAGTTATATTTTGAAATATGAACCTCTTGTCAATTCATTATTTTGATTCTAACTTAAAATTCTGAACACTTAGTCTCGTGTACGTTACACTGAATTAGTATCACAGCACGCAGGAGTGGCATAGAACTTTTTATCGACTCGAGCTGGAATCAGATGACTGTAAACAATGACGCATTCACAAAGCTACCTACATAAAGAGCATTACTTCCGTGAATTTGCAAACATTTCATTTTTCATCCTCGACGTCAAAATAAGGATTCTTTTATTAGCTGTCTTTTCCATGATCTTCTCAAATTATTTTATTATTTTATATCTAAGTAAATATTCATCAAATGGCATATGCACACATAAACGCACAAACAAACATATATATATAAGGAGTTCGTCCGTCTATATATCCACAATCGAGTTTACTCACAATCGACCGAAACTATAAAATGAAGAATACTGAATGTTATGGTCTGTGAAGGGACTCTAAACAGAATATAACTTTATAAAGTATCTTTAAGGCGCCATTTTGATATCAAAGCACTTTCGTGATAAAGAGTGGTGAAAGTATGCCCTGTGTTAAATGTATATTATTGCATTACATGTCATGGAATTTTATTATTACATTATATGTCGTGGAATTTTATTATTACATGTCATGGCATTTTATTGTTACATTACATGGCATGGCATTTTATTGTTATATTAATAAATGTCAGAGTCTGCTCATATTTTCGTGTCAATTCAATATTCTGGTTTGTCAAGAGAATTTGTAAAAGCATCTTGTATCCATTAGCACATGATTTGTATACAATAATTCAAGCAACCTTAGGCTGATGACAAGATCAACTCAAATAACTGGACTGAACTTAAAAAATACTGGGTTTCTAAACTTGTCATATATATTGCTAATACCAGAATATCAGTACAAACAAGTAAAATGGAATAGCAATTAACTGTAAACACAATATCAAATTTGGAGTTATAAGTAAACATCTCATTATGATTTCACAAATTAAGTGTTTTGCTATTTGTTCTATCTACAAATATACACTAGAATCATTAACTTTACGACCTTTGGACCATGAGCTACTTTTATGAAGCAATGAAGTTCGAAAAACTGAGATACTAGTAAGCATGCAAACTTTGAACTTGTTACATATTCTTGCATTAGGAATGTATGTGCAACCATTTTAATGGGATATACTGACCTGCTAATATCTTTGAATTAGTACTATCTATGGTAATGACAAAACGGTACAGTAAAATTGCAGCTCCGATCCAACAACATTTGTTATCGATATGAATAGAAAAATCGACAGGTGGCCCTAATTAATATATTAGAATCTTCCACGACATTGTATAGATGTCTTAAAAATGCATTGCTTAATAGGGATGTCATCTATTTTTTTCCAGGTATTTCCAATTTTCAAAGCATTCTGAAACGCAAGATTCGGATACCAAATTTATTAATAAAATTTAGATAACTGTCTATTAGGAGCTTGTTTCGGGAAATATGTTAACAAATGAACAAAGGTGAAAAAAATGGCTGGGAACTTGTGAGACTGGAAGTTATTTTATTTCTGGCTCACAACACTTTCGACAGAAATGTTAGCCCAAGAGATGGTAAAAGAAATTCGATAATTTTATTCTATTCTGACCTGAGGATATCTGGGTGATTTTGAATGTGCATACTAACTTAAATGCAATGGCCACTCCCTGGATGAAATTTTTGGGCATTATGACAGCAATTAATCACAAGAACCTCATTGCAAAGACAAACAATTGGGAATGATCCTGCGTCAGAAACTTTCTTGAAATTTATTTTACTGATAATAAAGTTAAAAGCTAGCATTATCTCACTCTGATTAACTTAACTATACATGACACAATAACGGCTGGAACTTTAAAAAAAAATGTTTCGTGAACTAGTGACACTTTTACAGAAGCAACACACATTCTATGACAATAAATTCTGCACCGTATATGTACTTGTATTCTCAAACTAATACAGCTCAGGGATAAGAATTCAGTAATTTATCAATTTTCCTCTATTTTGTTTTCATATCGGTATGGGTCAGATAATAATAATAATAATAATAATAGTTTTGTGCAATAACTGCCCACAAAAATGTAAACTGCTGATATACCTGTCAGTCAATGTTGCTTCTGAGATACAATTTTCAACAAAATTATTAATTAGAGCATCCCAGGAAATTGAGAGTGTACACTGTGTACAGATCTGGTTTAAATTCTTTGTTGTTTTATTTTCTTTTCAACACAACTTCAGGATGATTTCCAACCATTACACATGACCAATGCTTTTTAACTGTTCACATTTGCCTCTTGTAACATTTTTAACATAAATGCTGTAACCACATCAATTCTTTACTCAGGCCAACATTGATTATTATGGACAGAGAAATCTGACAAGAAACTATATATCATGAAAAAACTACATTTCATTAATTTTATCTTTTTTCAATTAGTAGGTCCTCGTAAATATCCTTATCAACTTCTGACGGGTCAAATCAGACTACAGCCATCTAAGCGGCTACTCATTATGATTTGCAGTAGATAACGGCATCAGTAACACTGTTAAGAATGGTGAAATAAACTATAACGTTTCACCGAAGTCATATACACACATTTATCAATTTTATATATTGTTTTTCAGAGTGGCAGTAAAATAGGTCAGTTGAGCATTTGCGATATGCATTGATCGCTAAACAATAAATTTGTCATCATATTTTTCTGCTACTTTGTAATTTGTCTGGCATCTTTTTCAGCATCATCAAGGATAATACTTTATTGTACCAATGGTACAAATAATCAATGGATCTCCACAGCACCGATATAAAAAAATTTTTGACTGTAAATTGGTACTACAAGAAAGGGTAGCAATAACAATTTAGAAAACTCAGATTTGCTCCCTTAATGCCACCGATGGTAGGTGTAAGGGGGTATTTGAAAGGGCATCTTCAGCACTGTATAAAAGAATAGCTCGATGTTAACAATAAAAGGCACAATACCTGCTACAGACGCTTTTACCTCTCAACATTGCTACTGGATGCAGCAAGTATATTTGAGAATTGCTCATTATCTGACATCTTGCGTAAATGCTATATGCGATTCTCCTGGCACTTCGCTTTTTCACAGTTATTCCAGGGCAGGGAATATTAATGTACATTGCAATACAGACTGACCAACAGCAACACACTTGCCTCACAAGGTATGCCTGCCTTCTATATTGCTCTATATTGTTTTTCATCTGTTATTTGAACTCCTAGTTTACTTCTCAATGTTTATCTTTTCAACCAACACTAAAACGTTAACGTGTCTACCTAGATACATCTTTTTCGGTTCTTTCTCACGCAAATAATTATTGGTTGTTTGTCTGATTTGCCATTATCTGTATTTTACAGCAAACTACAAATAATATTAATATATCCAAAGTTCAAAATATAAAATGCATACCCTACTACATGCATAATATACCAAGGCGTCCACTGTTGTAACGTAATCCTCTAACATAGCTTTAAATCTCATTGTAAGACCAACATTTGCTATTATTTTGCACATTTTCACTATTTGTTGCATGTCGAATTTAATCTAAATTAAATTTAATATTTATATTTTATGACATGGTTGCCGACATCGAATAAGTCATGGCATTCAATCAGTATAGAATGTTCATATTGTACTATTTAGTAACAGTAATCATTGTTTTGCTGTACAATTTTAGCATGGCCATGCGCAACATCCTTTTAGGACTTTCTTATCTTTTGAAATACCTCTGATGTTAATTATTGCAGCTTTACCATTTCAAATCTGTTTTTCAGAAGCTGCGCAGCATTCTTACTTTGAGATGCAGAGGCAAAACAGCAAATAATATCAAAATACACAAAGATACTTAAATGAAAACGCCTCTTCTACTAGGAAAATGTAAATGATACAACGGTGTCCATATTATTTCTTTTCTTCTCTTTTCCTTAACTCAGGTATCTCAAGGACACGCTGATACTATCTGTCAAATAGCGAACTAAAATGGTCTTTATTATTGATATTTTATTATATGCTTGCAGATTTTAATTCATGGAATTCAATCGGAAGAAAATAAAATTTAGGGTCCAGCTGGTCGATGCAACCTTGTTTCATTTGGATTTCCTGCAAGAGGTTAATAAGAATCCATCCTTAAATAGAACGGATGTTCTCGTCCGGGCCATTTATATATACGAACAATTCTGACTTCCTCATGCTGCAGAAAATAAAATATGAGACCCTCGTGCCTCCTTTAGACATCCATTGGGTATGGCATTGCCACATGCTTTGTCCCAGAACTTATGAAAAGGACTGCATGGATGTTGTGGGTGTGGAAATCGACCATAAATTGGTTAAAGATAGACGGAAAGCTCAACAGAAATCATAAAGTCTGTGGAACCAAATCTACCAAGAAAGATACGAATCTTTCGAACTAGACCGTCATTCTTTGTCCACCCAACCACAAACAATTAGAAAAATGTCAAGGTTATCATAAGATATCAATGAGGCTGCATCTAGATAAGTCGTGTTCTACTATCAGGTCTCTCTGCCACACTATAGTGATAAAACGTTTCTTAAGAATGGATTGCTACGCTACAAAAAGTTCATTTTCCTGAAGCAACAAAACCCAGGGGAATTTCTTGTTCCTTGTTATGACATCGACCTTATTTGGCATACACACTAGTTTCATCTATATATCTACAAACGTGACATGGAGGATCTTATTGGCAAACGTTTTAACCATGACGACACTGTAACTAATCGCAGTAATCCAAACTGAGTACAGCTGACCTGAAAACACGCGACCTATGGAAGAAAGCATTCAATGAATCTTTCTCGATGTATGGAGCCATGTATCGTGGAAATCCGCCTCAAGGAAAACTGAATATCCTTGAACCAAACGATCTTCACACCTTTTCTACCAAGAAAACTAATGTCAAACTTGACGAAGTTGTTCTTCGGACTGTTCCTGGTCATTATTCAAAGTTTAAGTTACGAATTTCATGCAGTGCTGATAAGATGTCTGGATACCCTGTAGTTATTCTGAAGAGCCCAAAGAGACCAGTGCAATTTAACAAAAGTGTATGGAGGAATCCAGAGCTGAGCTCCTTTACTTTTGATACCAGGCTCAACAATAACATAAGAATAAGCATATCAGAGAAGGTTGGAAACTCTTGTTGCGGCTCAGAAATCGAAGTAGGGGCGATTGAATACAACTTTCTGCCTCTTGTAGAAAGTAGTTCAGTTACGACAGGCTCTCTCTTTGATTTTAAATTGCCTATTTCTTGTGAGCTTTTATGCAATTTGAAAGGCAACATTTCACCCACTAAACGTGGAAACGCATTTGTTTTACACTGGAACAGGGGCGATATGAAAGAGCTGTGATACCAGAGAAAGTTGAACAACTGTGGGGTCCTATTCCATTGTCGTATATTCCTCCAGGAACAGATAACCAATGTCAAGTGGCAAACCAGAGGTAAGGTTATGCACAAAATAGCATAAATTTAAGAATTACTGCTAGGTAGAAATTAATTAGAGATTAATGGAAATATTTATTTTATTAATTCGAAAGTTTTTAATGTATTCTTTCCATAAATATAAGCACACAAGTCATTTAAATAATAACTAGCAAGTGGAATGAATTTCCTTTCATATTCAATAAACGTCCCTTCCAGGAAGAAACTACAATTGTGAAGAATCTCCTTCATGTATCTGATGGATGTGCCATCTTCAAACTCTGCACGTTAGTTATAATCTTAAGACAACCATTGTCTCACTTTATAGCTGTTAATTGAGAAAATGTTTTTTTTTATTATTTCCGGACTGAAAAATCATAGTGGAAAAGTGATATTCACCTGTAGAATACTTCACAGTTTACCTCTACTGATGTCTGCCGTCCAAGTGTAACAGCATGACATAATGGTGGCAGTTGTACATCTGATTGGGTCAGATCAACTTCCTTTACCTAAACAGGTATAGTGATGTGTAACACGGTAAATCAAAATCCGCATGTGAATAATTTTAGCATTAAGTGTTGGTGCATGTGTGAAACTTAAAAGTTAATATTAACATGTAAATAACAAAGTTTTTAAACAAGGATCACCCAATCTTGTAGCAATATGTCAAACTGGAGAAGAATGGAGAAGATGGTGATGATGATGATGATGATGATGATGATGGTGGTAACAGTGGCGGTTGCGGCGGCTGCATTGGTGGTGAATAAATATGCAATTAATTTTCAAATAAAAGAAGTATATTAGTATGTGCTTGAATAAGGATATAAATAAGGAAGTTGCTGGAGTTCCTCTATAACGGTATTAAGCCAAAAGAATAAAATTTCCTTTTCCACAGGTTGAAAAGCAAAGAAGCTGTATAACGCTTAACCCTAGAGCCAATAAAAGAGCAGTTCTTATATTTAAAAAAATGCTGGTGTGGTTTGGGGTATTTGCCTTGGTAAATGGACGGGTTTCCGGAAAGGGATCCCAGGTGTTCAAGGTTTGCTGTTGCAAAGTCTCCTTTTATTGATAAAACTTTAACATTTATGGAAATATAAATTCGTAAATTTCTTATTAGAGATTTCTCCTGTCAACGAATGTAAGGAAAAGGACATATATATTCATTCACAATGTTAATTTTTGACAACACGTCAGAAGTTAACAGTTTCCTACATTTAAAAATTATGTGCAATAACATGTACCATTTTCAGTTGGACGTAATTTATGGTCACTTTTATGGCCAAATGTAACGAATATTCTTTAAAATGATATTAAATTAACAGGAACACCAGGCAGTCCGGGAAAACGTGGTGTTCCAGGATCACCGAGAACATTAAGTGTGAGATTCTTCAAGATCGCATCAGGCCAGTAGTCAAGCGTGGAACTTATATATCTACAGAACAATTTCAAATTCAAAATGGAATCGGTGGAGGCTGATTTAAAGAATGGATTAGTAATGGTTGGCGCAGCATGCAAAAGTTTCTGAAAATTTCGCCTTCGCATTTTCCGCATCTCTTCTTCATGTCCTTTGTGTCCCTCGTCCGGCAAATTGGAAAGAAGGAAACAGAGTCGCTATGCGTATCACGTGGAGACCGTGCTATACAAACTGTACCTTCTGATGATATGGCTTTCATTCTTGTTTGTGGGCTTCTTTGGAGCACACCAACTAATTTCTACATTGGGCAGCACTATCGAATCTGCGCCTGTGCCGGTTGTGGAGGCGGAGATGGTGTTGGGGACTTCAGAGATGTTTCAGGCGACCTACCCTGTGCCGCAGATGGACATGACTGTACAGGTATTGATGGGCCTGGAGAGGGTGGAGGAGATGCAGGTGGTTGTGGTGGATGTGGGGGATGTGGAGGATGCGGTGGAGGTTTGGAGGTGGATGCGGGGGATGTGGAGGCGGGTGTGGTGGATAATAATACAAAGTGGCACATACTTTGTATATGCTTTACTCCCCTTCTTTACCACGTTGTATATAAATATAAAGAAAGTATTTACTACTCAGATAAAACTGTAGTAACAATATTTTTTGAAAAACCTATGTTTTGTACAAAAATCTTGTTAAACTTTTAAATTTATGGCCGTTTTATGTTTTGTATATTTTATATAATACATGTATTCCATATCTATTTCTTTCATCCAATGTTCCATTTTTATTCATAGATATTTAACCCCTCGCCAATAGAATATTTTCCATATTTTCATTTGTACACATATATTTAAATAAATATTTTACTTTACACAATTATTTTAAAGAAATTAGTCATGATGAAACTCATTGACATGACATATGATGATCAGTGTTGATTTTGTTTACTTTTGATTACTTGTATATAACAGAATGACATTATTTTTAAATAGAAACACATCATTGCATTTTTTCACGCAGACGATGCACGCTGTTTTATCTTTTTCCTGTCCATAAGAAAATAATCTGTGAATTAGGTAATGAAAATATATAGTCAAATCCTCTCTACCAACTTTCTGTGTATAAAAACCAAGTTGCTTCGATCCCATTTATAATAAACCAGTAACTTTTTACATTCATTTGGGGATCAGTTGCTCATAAAGATCACTTTAGTATGGTCCGTCAGTTGTCTTTATATAAGGGACAATCTGTGCTTCATTTTTACAGGTAATCTAATTTGTATTTTATTCAAACTTCAGTTGGCTGTACTTGCATATTTGACGTGCATTTGTGATTCGATAGGGACTACTTGCAATAGTAAATACACATTCCAGGAAAAGTTTGGCTGTGACTCCAGGTCTAAAGGTTGAGCGAGCGTGTAGCACAATAAGTTATCTAAGAGTTATGATGATTCATCTAAAGTATGACGAGCAACCATTAGTAGGTCTAGTGAAATATAAGCAAACACCTAGACCGAACCCTTAATTCAAGTTTTGTTTGACAGTGTCATGACTCCCAGGGAAAAAGAGCATGTCGCATAATGAATGGCCATGACTTCATAATGATTCATCTCAAGGATACAGACCGATCTTTAAGAAATATATGCAAAAGAAAAACCTTAACCAAACATTTAGCTCCCTAACACAAGCTATGACCATTACCCCAAGATCAAAAGGCACATAGATGTGTCAGTATTATGGGTCTCTGCTTCACATTGATTTATACCAAGTACGATGTATGCCAAATAAGACGGACTTTATCACGTGGTTCGGGAAATATTGACAAACGCAAGAACCTTAACTAAAACCTTTACGCACAATTTCTACGACTGCGACCCTGTCACAAAGGTAATAGGGGTAAACAAGCGTGTCGTAGAA
This sequence comes from Megalonaias nervosa, assembly GCA_016617855.1. Taxonomy (NCBI): domain Eukaryota; kingdom Metazoa; phylum Mollusca; class Bivalvia; order Unionida; family Unionidae; genus Megalonaias; species Megalonaias nervosa. Next base: position 9,749 of record JAECUM010031767.1, read on the forward strand.
CAATTGTACACCAGTGAGATTTATGCAAAATATGACTGGGATCTATCAAAGTGAAATATACGCAGATGATTAATATTTGCACCAGAACTATTACCTTGGTACTAAGTAACATGCATTTGTCTATTTGCCTAAATACCACAGCAAACAAAGAATTAATCATGCATACATATTCATAAAATGTGTTACCCCCTTATTTCATTTTTTGCTCCAGGGAAGAGAATATTCGTTGGCATTGCAACACAGCTTGTTCAATAGCAAATTACATGCCTCAGAATGTATACTTGCCTTATATATCGCTCGGTTTTATTCTTCATCCGTTATTAGAGCTTATGTGTTACATCCCAATGTTTATCTTGTCCACAAATACTGAAACGTTAATATGGTTACATGGCTATATTTTTTCGATTATCTCACGCAAATAATAGCCTCTTTACATTTTGCTGTTTTCCTGTTGTTCATATTTTAGCGCAAAAAAAATAATATCAAAATATCTTGAGATTTATATGTAAAATGTATACCGTACCACATGTTAATTTGAGAAAGGTGTCCATTGTTTGTAACTTAAACCTCAGAATAGAGCTTTATATCTCACTGAAAAGCCAAAATTTAATAATTTTTTAATATGTTCCCCATTTGTCGCATGGCAAATTTAATATAAATTAAATTATATTTAATATTTATATTTTATAATATATTTGCTAATATTGGATAACTCTTGATATTGAATCAGGATAAAATCAAATTTGGTGTCACTCTGGTGGTTGCGGCCTTGTTTCGTTTGGAATTTTTGCAAGAGGTTAACAACAACCCATCTTTAAATAAGAAAATCGCACATGTTCACCACTATCACAGTTAATAACACTAGTTTTTCGACGCATGAGGGTAGCATAGCCATGCATGTGGTTTAGAGCTATTGTGCAGTTGCCAAATCCTGCATCACTGACGATATCGCCAGCTGTATAACTTGAAAAGTGTTAAGGTCTTTCTGGAGGAATATTGTGAAAGGCTGCGATGGAAATGACAGCATTATTTTGACAGTTATTTACAGCCGGTCTGAACGAATTGTTGAAACTTGTTGATACGATTTGTTAAAGAGAATGCCACCCATTTCCATTTGTATGTCAAGAGAGGCTATGGCATAATTATTAACTCTTGCTCAGTTGGAACAATAAAACTTCAAGGAAGCATCAGTTCCAGACTCGTTTGAAAGTATATTAATACGAAATCAGAAACCGATTGCATCGTTTTCAGACTTTTCGGATTTGAAGGTAAAATTCTGATTCAGTTTTGGTAAACAATTAGTAGGTATACAATAAACTGTGGCCGTTTTAGCTTGTAGACTCTTCGGATTAAGAGCGCCGGCGAATCCAAGGCTATCAGTTTGAAATTGGTGCAGATTACATCGGACACGTCGGTCCATTGGAAGCGCTAATAAAACATTCAAGGGCAGACTGAGGCATTTGCAGCTAAAAACAAAAGGCCATCAAACACAGTCATAATGTAGTTTGAAACTAATATTTGTTTGTTGTATCTAGCATTGGCCTTGGAAGTAGTTGTATTAGATTGTTGGTTTTATGTACTGTGTAAAATAATTAAATATACCCTCTGTAGCTTAGCCTAGACATGAACATGTTTATTTTGCAGTATAGATAGCGAACACCACCAGTATCGCTTCTGATATAATTGACCAATTTGTCGCATGTAGCGTGTTATGTTATATTATTTATTTTCCTTAACATAAAAACCCTTCTAAAATCACGCGATGGCACAACTTCAATTCACTTGGCTTAATTTATATATTTACAGACCCACAATCTATAGTCAGACATAGTGAAATCTTTCATTGAAGCATTAGAGGATAACGGGTGTTTTGATTTCAAAGAAAACCTATTGGCGGATCCAAATTTGATATTGGAAACAGCTGATGATGTTAACAAATTACATAAAATCATGAAAAAAAGAAATCAACAGCAAAAATGTGGCTCGCACTAGAACGACACGAATCACTGTCAAACGCTCTCATGACACTGAATTCTGTAGAGCAAGTATAGACGGGAACAAAACTTAAGTAGAACAGGCCACCGTATTCACATACAAAACTGCTTGTGACAATATGCAACAGAAGTGTCCAATCTAACTGATCCACTTTGAAAGGGAAGTATGAGGCAACAGATTAACGACATTAAATGTAAGAAGTGGTGTGCAAGGGACCAAGCTTGTGGTTTTTCTTGTACTAAGCGTACATTCCATGAAGAAGCCACAAATGTCAGTTTTTAAGAATCTCATTGCTGTCGAGGTGTCATCTTCAACAACTGCACATTAATAATCACCTTAAAATTTTTACCTGACATTTCATAGCTGTTCATTGGGAAACTGTTACTCATATACGTTTTATTTATAACGAAGAGGTTCTTCATTCGAGCTAGATGGCATATAGTAGGCCAGAGTCCTGTCCTGAATTTCGTAAGAGGCGACCAATGGGAACAACCGTCTTAGACATTCTTGAAGAGTACTTTTGAATAAAACGTTTTGCTTGCAGTTCAATGCTTTAACCCTTTGTTGCTTTTATCTTTGTTTGGCATGTTCTTATAATCAGTTTCTACCATATCATTACGTATTTCCATGTACAAAATAACTTATAATTCGAGGTAAAGATTGCCAATCAAATCCAGAATAATAACCAGGTCCAGCTGTATCGATCAATACGCCATTTTTGTCGTTGTAATGGAAGCACAAAGAATAACATTTATGGAGTGAATCAGTGCATTTAAGTAAATCCCACTGGTGGGCCTGCAAAGTACACCAAGCCATATTAACTTGCACACAACGATCCCTTTATATGACACTTCAACAACATGGTTTCAGAACTCTCGACCTTAATTTGATCTTAAATATTTGTATAAATTGTCATTTAGCAGTAGTATTATGAAATGGTGCGGACCATAGAGGATAGAGAGTCCCTATCTGTGTTTCTGTACGATAGAAGAAAACATAAACTTCTCAACCAACGAACGTTTCATTTTCATTTTTCTGAATTGGAAACCAGTTAGTGCTGTTCAGTTTCATAATTTATTATTTGCATTAGACTGTATGTAGGAATTTATTGTAAGCTGCCACAGCAGAAATGATAGGTGATCTGTCAAAATGTGAGGCAAACGCTAGTTTAGAAATGAGCAAGAATTATCTGACTGGTCAGAGGACTTGCTGTATCCATAATTCATGTTAGGTAATATATTGATCGATTGCCCGATTATTTGATTAGTCAGGCAGGCCCTGTTTGGACAAGTTTATGTTCCTGTTATTCTTTTAAAAGGATTTGCTCTTTAACAAGTTTAGCTCTCTGACGTGTATTGGTACTACATAAGCAGGACTGTGCTCATCTAACGCTATTACCCGTGCATTTTTTGTCTTTCGAAGAGAAAGATACTACAACTGCGGTAAAATAAAACATCCAGTGAAAACATTTCTAAATTTAGAACAGTTTTAATAGTTAACATTACTTGGACAGGAAAACATTTATTTCAGATTACTGGTTTCAGAAAATTATTTAGAAGCTATCAAACTATGTCGATGATTTCAATATCTTTATTTACATTTTGCATGGATTTTATTGAGATAATAGGCAATTTTAAAAATTCCTCCCTATGTACTAGGATAACGTTCTAATTTAAAAGAAAATTTGTATCATAAAACATGACAAATTTAACTAGAATGTAGCTGAAGAGGTCATATCTACTTGTTCATAAAAATGTTCAAGAACTAAATCTTAAAAACTGTCTTTGAGTGAATATGGTATGGTGTTATGAGGCATGCCACTGTAATATTTTTGATAACATTTATTCGGTATACATTTATGTAGGTATCATGTACAAGTAAGAAAGCACACGTTTAATAGATAATATTGACTAAAATCTTAAAATCAAATTCTTCTTAAATGTGAATAAGTTGTATATATCCTATTGGTATGATTCAACAATGGCTACTTTTCAATTCTATTCGGAATTGTCTTTAAGGGTTGTAATTGTATGCTCACAGTATTCATATGTAAATATCTATTCAATGCCTGACGAAATCCAATAAACCAATGTAGATCGTTATTTGTAGGTAATTAGTTTGCTGTACGCATAACTCGTGTGCTTCATGAATGGACGTATACATTGTTACAAAACAATATTATACCCTCAGCTTCTTATTTATTTCTGTCTGATACATTAGGTTTAAAGAGAGACATTTTGCATAACAGAGACAGTTCAGTTGTTGCTCTCATTAAATATAGAACTATGTTAGGCCGTCCTTTATCGCAAGACTGAAAAATCATGCTAGACAAGTGATATTCACGTGCAGAATAATTCACAGTTTACGGCTGCTGATGTCTGCGGTCCAAGTATATCACCACGGCAAGATGGTGGCAGTTGCAATTACACAGTTATAGTACCAACACATTAATTGAATTTTCCATGTGTATAATTTTAGCTGCAAGTGTTTCTTACATGTATGAGTCTTCAACTTAATATCAAAAGGATGTATAAATAACAAGAGTTTTCAAAGAAGAATCAAACAATTCTGTAGCAGAACGAAGAAGATGATAATGGTGGTGCTGGTGGTGTTTGTCGCGGTTGCATTGGTGGTGAAGAAAGGTGTTCAATTGATTTCCAATAAACGTATATTAGAATCTATAACAAATAAAGAAGTACGAGCGAGTACGTGATATCACAATTAGGCATATAGAATAAACTTTCCGTTTCCACAGGTTGCAAAGCAAGAAAGCTGTGTGACGCTTAACCCTAGAGCCAATGAGAGAGCAACAAACAAACAAAATGCTGCAGTGAATTTGGGGTAAATGCCTTGGTAAGTGGATTGTTTTCCAGAAAGGGATCCCAGGTGTTAATGGTTAGCTGTTGAAAATTGTCCGTGACAAAACCTGAACTTTTATCGAATATACTATCTTAATTTTCTAATCAGCTAATTATCTTGTCAAAAATACAAGGAAAATAACATATAATATATATTCATTCATTATATCGATTGCTGACCGAAAGTCAGAAGTTAACACAGTTTCCTAAATTTTAAATTCGGTTTAATAGTTTGTACTGTTTTTCTGTTGGACACGATCTAAGTTTTAAACTCTCTTTTACTGTCGAGCAAAACGTACAATGTTTAAAATAAAATATTACATGTGAAATTCTTCAAGATTACAAGGAGTCAGTGGTCAAGCATGCAGCTGAGATATCTTCAGAACAACTTCAAATTCAACATGGAATTGATGGAGGTTGATTTCAAGAAGGGAATAATTCAGGTTGGCACAGCAAGCAATGAAGTTTTTGAAACTTTGCCCCTCGCGTTTTCCGTATCCCTTCTTCATGTTCTTTGTGTCCCACTTCCAGGAAATTGGACCGAAGGAAATAGAGTCGCAATGCAATTGTCCTCCCCACGTGGAGACCGTGCTGTACAGACTGTACCTTCTGATGATATGGCTTTTATTCTTGCTTGTGGGCTTCTTTGGAGCACACCAAATAATGTATACATTGGGCAGCACTATGGAATCTACGCCTGTGCCAGTTGTGAAGGAGTAGATGGTGTTGAGATCTTCCGAGATGTTTCAGGCGACCTACCCTGTGCCACAGATGGACATGACTGTACAGGTGGAGATGGATCTGGAGACGGTGGAGGAGATAGAGGAGGGGATTCAGGTGAATGTGGTGGATGAGGATGCGGTGGAAGTTTTGGAGGTGGATGTGGAGGAGGATGTTGGGTGGATGTGGAGGGAATGTAGGGATATGTGGTTGATAATAATACAACTTGGCACACAAATCCTGTATACTTTTCTACCTTGTTTCCTAGATTTTATATAAATATTCAGATATCATTTGCTACAGTAATAAAACTGTAGGAAAATTGTATACGTTCAAAATTCCTGTGCTTCAGTAAAACTATTTCGTTACACCTTCAATTTATAGTGTGGTTTTGTAAGTATTGATTATCGTATTTTATATATAATACATGTATCGCATATACTATTTCTTTCAAAAATATTCCTGTTTGATTGGAAAATTTATTTCCATCCTCTGTGATAATAAATTTTCGGTGTTTTCATTTGCACACATATATTAAAGTAACTATTTTTACTTCACGGAAACGTTCATTAAGAACTTTATTATAAAATGATCTCATAACGTTATGACATCTGAAGCTCGAATTGACTTTTGTTTATTATGTTATGATAAAATATCAATACGTTTCAATAGAAACACATTAGTGCATTATTTAAAGCAAACGATCCACGTTGTTTATTTTTCTTTACTTGCTCACGAAAAAGTAATCCGTGATATAGACCTCTATGTTGGAATAGAAATATATTGTCAAATCTGATCTATGGACCACCGGAGTATAAAACCCTAATTACGTTGGTCCCTTGTATAATAGCCAGTAACATTTTACATTTATTTGAAGATAACTAACCTTCTCCTAAAGATTACTGTTATATGGTCCACTCAGCAGTCTTTATATACTGGTCTATCTGTGGTTCATTATTTCATGTAGTTTCCTTTTTATTTAATTAAGAATGGCTTCCTTAAAACATTACTTATTTATCTCTAACTTTTAGGACAGAAAAGTTTGGTACGAGTCACCTACTGTACTTGCATATTTTACTTTGCATTTGTAATTCTGTAGAGACTGCATACCATAGCAAATAAGTAATCCATGAAAGGCGCTGTTCAATCATAACTTATTCATCGAATACTGTAGTACAATTACAATTTTATCTGTTCTTTCCAGTGTGTGACCAAGATGGAAAATAAATTTGAATAAGATGTGAAAGCGAATATACATGAATAGGCACATCCCAAAAATTAGTACAGTATATACTAAATCTAAGAGAGAACAGAAAAGTATAAAAGGAATACCCATCTGGCTTAAATACAATCCATAGATGCATTCATAACGACAAAGAGACAGGCAATAGTGAAACTAAATATTGCAGTAGGTTTGGGCAAGCAGACAGACAAGTATACAAAGACGAGTGGACAAACCATGATAGATGCATGCATTTATGAGCTGATGAATTGAGAAGATGACTGATTAATTAATAACTTGATTGACTATATAATTAATTACTAGTATTATTGATCAATTGTTTGCTTTATTCAAAAGAGTTAGGAAAAATATACACAGCAATTCTGATACATACTCAGTCCCCTTCATCTAGTAACCAAGTGTGTGTAGGTGTGTTTGTGTTCTTCTTATCTACTATGAACGGCACAGAAGAAAATCTATTTCATCAGTTCGAACTATCTGGCCCGCTGGTCAAACCACCTGTATAATAATAATATAAAAGAGAGTGGATACCGCAAACATTTATTCGCAAAAAATGAATACCTATAGCTTACTCGTGCAAAACTAAAGAATGATATCATTATGGAAATTTAAGGTCCAATATTAGATCAGCTAACTTTCTCTCTCTCTCTCTCTCTCTCTCTCTCTCTCTCTCTCTCTCTCTCTCTCTCAAATTTGTCAATCTGTGTTCAGGAATCAAGTTGAAAAGGGAGACAACCAGTTGCATACTGATTCTAAATATGATGTCAATCGTTTGTTCAGGAATCAGGTTGAAAAAGAAAACAACCAGTTGTATAATGATTCTAAATATGATATCAATCTGTTTTCAGGAATCAAGTTGAAAAAGGAAACAACCAGTTGTATACTGATTCTAAGTATGATGTCAATCTGTGTTCAGGAATCAAGTTGAAAAAGGAAACAACCAGTTGTATACTGATTCTAAATATGATGTCAATCTGTGTTCAGAAATCAAGTTGAGAAATGAAACAACCAGTTGTATACTGATTCTAAATATGATGTTAATGTGGCTGTGGAAAACGTTAAAATTTCATTGAAGAGAATTTTATATTTTATTCAAATATCTTATCGAAATTAATCTTACTAATACGATCACGGACACTAGATACAGTAATTCACATTAAATATTTTTTAATTTATATATATCTTGTGAACTTTACAGTATCAGAAACCGACCTACCGCGAGAGAATGGGGGCAAAGTTCACCTAAGACCAGTCCAAATATCTGCCTTCGTGAAAACGTATTCCATACTCGGATGTCTTTGGCTGTTTTGTCTAATAGGTGTTAGGTTTTCACACAATGTTTGGAACAGGTGGATAATAAATCATTAACTGATTGACCAAACATAGCTCATGTGTAACATTTAGGACGTACCTTCTTTCTCATTCTACCGGTCAGTTTCCCAACTCTGCCCTTAAAACATTCTCTCTAGTTTAAATCGGTTATTAATGTCAAATTTTGATTTAAATTTGAAATTGTATGTTACTTTACTCTTAACTTTTGCAGGATACGACAATACCTCGTTCTGACTACTATCTTTCAAAACAAAAAACCACACACCTTCATGACTTTTGTGGTAAAAGCTTGTGGTTAGTGAATAGCAAAAATAATCTTTCCAAGTCACTGGATCCCCAAAAAGGTCATGTTTTTCAGAGAATGGTTTAATACGTGAAGCAAAAAGACCATGGCCTCCATGTAGATACCACGATCACATCATTGCTTTAAAACGCTTGACAGTGACTTTAAGTCAAAAGGTTGAGCGTGCCTGTACCAGGATCAATTGTCTTAGTTTCATGATGATTCATCCAAAGCATAACGTGAATCCATGGAGGGATTAGGTAACATAAGCAAATGGAAAAACTGAAACCAAAACTTTAATTCTGCTTTTCTGTGACCATACCCATGACACCATCGAAAGATGAACATTTCGCAGAATCAATGGTCTTAGCTTAATAATGGTTCATCCCAAGGATAAACGCAGATGTTTAGGAAGTATAAGCAAATGAAAACCTTTCAAAAAATAATTTACGCCAAACACAATTGTTCTATGACTGTGACCTTTACGCCAAAGCCAAAAGGCAAGTCCTCTGTCACAATTATTTGTCTCAGCTTCATATTGATTTATATCAACTAAAACGTACTCCCAAATAAGAAGAAAATCCTTTTAGGGATTTGGAAATAATATTAAATGAATGAATTTAAACCAAAACTTTAACTCACATTACGAACGACTGCAACCTTGCATGAAAGGTCATAGGGGTAAAGGCCCATGTCATAGAACGAATAGTGTAAGCATGCTCATTTTTGAAATCTTAATCAATCAAAATTATTCCTATCCACAATCCCATTTTATCACAGCTACGAAGTAAACTGTGATATAAATTTATACAAAAGGTCTTAAATGCAAATGGGTCAACCGTCTTGAGCAAATGCTACGGAGATCATCAAGGTGGCTAGATTTCCATATTTGTTAACTTAAAACAATTGAGAAATCCAATATGGTGCCTCCACAGAACAGCCGGATGGCTATTGTGGTACATCTCTGGGTGTATTTGATAATAAGCTGTTACTTTTAGCATTTTACAATTTTAAATATTGCCTGTGATTGTATTTAACGTGGGGGCTTATTTATGGCATAAAATTTTCATAACATTGTATACAATGTCGATATATACACACTAAAAATTATTAACAGTGATGAACGAAATATATCGACTTATTATGACTGTGGTATCGGTTTTAGAAGTATATGTTGCTAAAAACGTATTAAGTTGATCTCACAATAATCATCAGCAATGACAGTGGTGATTTGAACGTTTTCTGTGATAACAAATATTTTGTCTTGACTAAAATCTATTCTAGTGTGACACACACACACACACACACACACACACACACACACAGATATATATATATATATATATATATATATATATATATATATATATATATATATATATATATATATATATATATATATATATATATATAAGTTTCGTGTATATGTATGGCTGTATAGGGTTTAACGGGGCATAATAACAAATATGACTACAAGTAAGTTTAAGCTTTTACGAAAATGGCATGCAAAATACAGAAAAGGATAGAAAAGGGAAAACTTAAAATACAAAATCATTTCTTTCATATTTAAGTCTAACTCTTTTAAACCTTTCAAGACCGTCTCAGTGTATTTGTCGCCGCTTATGACATATATATATATATATATATATATATATATATATATATATATATATATATATATATATATAAAGGCGCTTGAGTACTGTTCTGTGTCTACGAGCCTGAGGGGGAATCACAGTTTGTATGTTACAAATAATAAATCTTTCTTGTAAGACAGTAATTGTAATGTAGTGAAATTCCTCTAGTACTGTTCAAGAGACAAACTCGAAACTTTACATAATGTTTGCCAAAGAGATGTAGGTGTGCAAATGGTATCCGATTTAATTGCTTCCACGATAAGAGGATAAGAAATTGTGTTTGTAGACAAACATGTCAATGAAGAAGTCAAAGAAGGTTTTGGACATTGTTGCTCTTTTAAAAGATCCTTTAAGATGCAATCACTTTATAAGAACATATAAATTTGATGTTTTCTTGGATATTGGCCAGAGACTTTAACCAGTGAATTTCTCAGTTTAATCTGCTTCAGAATTGGCCAAGTATCTACGGTGTCTCATAAATCGGTCATGGGTAATCTCCATTAAGAACGAACATAGCTTTTCCATGATATATGCTACATGCACATAGTCTCTTAAAATCGAGAATGTACTCTACATCACCATAGTCCCTAACATCCACTATGATGGGACCTTTATTGCTCACAACCTATGAGTAAAGTCGAGCTCCATTGCGTCTCCCAAGCTAATGTACATGGACCAAATAAATGCTTGCTACATCGAGCCCCTACTTTCCTGAAATAATACGTTCTCACGGTTTTCCTTGTAGCATTCCTTGATACCCCAAAATAAGCGTTTTTGTTTCTACCGCAAAGTCATGATTCGATGCCAATCTTTAAGCATGTTAGTATGTTTTGGTGGTAATAACGTAGCCTCATCGTTTCAACGTTTGAAGCATGAAGGGTTTAAAGCCCCATCGAAATCCCCATACTCGCTGGTGCATGAACATGTCATCATCACCCAGTTACAGATATTACTTATATAATGTCTCTTTCGGCAATGAAAGCATCTACATAGTATCATCGAAAGAATATTTAAAAACATTAACTATAAATGACATTTCTACATTTCACTTTTGGTCTTCTCCAGCCACCAGCAGAGGTATCCAAACACAATACCCTGTTAGATAATGATCGCAATATACTCATGAGAACTACGGACTACCTATATATTCGAAAATATTCTCAAAATATTTAGGAAGAGATATGGTACAGGTTTGACAGATGGGCGAATTTCAAAAGAACAGACAAACGAGTGTATAACAATAACGTCGACCTAAAGTCTGCTGATAAAAATACTAGTAGTTTGTAGCTTATAAAATTATTTCATATACGTGATTTAATTATTGCAGATCATCTTCTTCCTATTTGTGAGGCATGCGATGCCTTTTGTAGCCTTAATTTGTCACTGAAAATAATTGCTCTGATTGGTTGATCTATTGCTCTAGTTACAAGGGATTTCCCCTGCATGACATAGGAGTTTTCCAGTTGAGAGTGCTTAATGAGATCTTCTCTACAGATGGCTGCTCCTCTGAAACGATTCATATCAATAATAAAAGTGTCCAAAAAACTTTTTACGCAGCTAGTTATAAACTACCTGTATAAATCTCCAAACATAGTTGTTGTGAATGAAAATTAATGTCCTACTTATTCGCACAATTACGAAATATCCAATACCTTCAACTGAAAAACGACAATTACCAAAGTGGGGAATCCTCAATAAAGGGAACGACATGGAAGTAAGAGTACCTGCTACACAATATCAAATGTATGAATCAACGTCACTATTGTGTCCAACGTTTATAAGCATCAATGAGTTTGAGTCAACAAAGCTTGGTGACACAGGCTGTCCATGTCAGTACATAATTAGATACAACATACGCGATATTTGCGTAAATGATAGCATGCACTCTCGTTGTATTGTCTTCAAAATATTTTAAAGCACATGGAATTAGAATTATAGCTATATACCAATTCTTCTCTGCCTCATATCTCTGTCGTGCCTCAAGATTTCTATGCACCTGAAAAATTATTTAAGAATGCATGATCTGCACACCACACCCAAAAAGGTAACGACATGGCCAGGAAGATAGTAGTCCACGTGATAGGATTATGTAAACAGATGCAGCATATAAGCCAGATATCTTTATTTTGAATATAAACCTCTTTTCAATTCTTCATTTTGCTTCCGACTTGAAATTATGCAAACTTCGTCTAGTGTGCACAACTTTAAACTAGTAACACAGCACATGAGCGTCTTACAAGAATGGCACAAAATCCTTCATGGACTCGGACGGGGAATCCCTAGATAAGTTAATAAGACTGTGAACAATGAGGCATTCATAAATCTGCCTACATAAAGAACATACCTGCCGAGAATTTGTAAACAGTTCAGGTCTTCTCGACCTGAAGGTAAGGTGTCTTTAACCAGCTGTCCTTTCCATGGTCTTCTCAAATAATTAATATCTACCTAAATATTGATCTAATGACACAACAATCTAGTTAGCTCGCAATCTACTGAAATTTTAAAATAAAGAAAAACAGAATGCTATCGTGTGTCAAGGGACACAATTCAGACTATACGTTTATAAAGCATTTATACAGAGGTACTTCGATATTAAAGTCCCTTTCTTACCAAAAACATGGTGAGCTAACGCGTAAGAAACTGAAAAATATACTTTAATATTGTTAAAATTGCAATTAATTTATTAAAGTTGTTAAATATTTTAATGTGTTGTAATTGGTTGTTTTTAACACGTGCACTTCAAATTCTAAGGCTTTGTTTTAAAATAAAACACTAACAATACTTTGGGAAGAAAACACCAAAGATCTAAAATTCAGAAAAGACGTTTCCGAGGAGAGAAAAATTAATTGGTATAACCAGTCAAAATCATTGTTACATATTAATTTGCTATACGATTATGTGCCCTTGAGTGACAAACCAGAGTCTCATTCTAGAGGGCATCATTTTTTATAGCCACAAAGTAAACATTATAGTCAAATAACCATTCATCTAGTGTTTGGAAATTAATGGAGGAACTCAGCCAGCCCTTTGATTTATATTTAGTTTTTTAGTTTGACTAGAAAATGGACTATCTTGTTTTGTAACTGGTTCATAACACCAATAAATTAGATCAAATTCGCGACTTGGGTTTCAAACAAAGGGCCAACTTGGTTTATATATATATATATATATATATATATATATATATATATATATATATATATATATATATATATATATATATCCCAAAAAATCTACCTGGTTAAGGGGTAAAAAGAAGTAAAATAATTTGTGATGATAACAGCATATTTTAATACTGCAGAATTATTTGCCTGAGCCGCCTTGTCGCAGGGAAATATTGAAAAAGGTCTGAATGTCAGAACTTTACATCGTATTGTAATAGGTCTGAATGTCAGAACTGTACATCGTATTGAAAAGATCTGAATGTCAGAACTGTGCATCGTATTGTAATAGGTCTGAATGTCAGAACTGTACATCGTATTGAAAAGATCTGAATGTCAGAACTGTGCATCGTATTGAAAAAAGTCTGAATGTCAAAACTGTACATCGTATTGAAAAAGGTCTGAATGTCAGAACTGTACATCGTATTGTAATAGGTCTGAATGTCAGAACTGTACATCGTATTGAAAAGGTCTGAATGTCAGAATTGTACATCGTGTTGAAAAAGGTCTGAATGTCAAAACTGTACATCGTATTGAAAAAGGTCTGAATGTCAGAACTGTACATCGTATTGTAAAAGGTCTGAATGTCAGAACTGTACATCGTAAACAAGTGCTTGGAGTAATTTTAGTTCGGTACAGAACGATTATTTGTACATGGAAGTAAGCAGAATACTTACATAAAGGCATACTTTTCACAAAAATAATTGTTTTATTTACGTCTGTGTCGTTAATGTAGAATATGATATGATAGACGGTCGTGTAAACTGAATATCTATCAGCCAGCCGATAGATAGATAGATAAATAGATAGATAGAAATACCGTTAGGTAAGCAGATATAAAATATTAGCACGCACTGATAGTTTACACGTTCTGATATCATAGTTTGTATAAGTGTGGATGCCTTTTATGATCTTATTATGGGCTTCATTAACATTAAATATCAATGGATACATTTATACTTGTATTTAAATGCTCATTTTATGATCTTATTATGGGCTTCATTAACATTAAATATCAATGGATACATTTATACTTGTATTTAAATGCTCATTTTATGATCTTATTATGGGCTTCATTAACATTAAATATCAATGGATACATTTATACTTGTATTTAAATGCTCATTTTATGATCTTATTATGGGCTTCATTAACATTAAATATCAATGGATACATTTATACTTGTATTTAAATGCTCATTTTATGATCTTATTATGGGCTTCATTAACATTAAATATCAATGGATACATTTATACTTGTATTTAAATGCTCATTTTATGATCTTATTATGGGCTTCATTAACATTAAATATCAATGGATGCATTTATACTTGTATTTAAATGCTCATTTTATGATCTTATTATGGGCTTCATTAACATTAAATATCAATGGATACATTTATACTTGTATTTAAATGCTCAAGAGACATAATCCACTACGAAATTGCATTCATTGTAACTAGGTCTTCTTGCTTATATCTACAGAAGTAGTATATTTGATTAAGAGATACCTAAACTGGTCAATGGAATTATCGTTAACAGACTTACTTACGGAATGACTGAAATGGACAGTAAGCCGACACATGTGGGGAACATAACATAGAACGTTTAGTTGATTTTCAGAATGTTCTAGAGAATCTTTAACTTAAAACGGAATCAACACTTTTTTCTGGTGATTGTTTTGACCCATTCTGTTCGATTTATATATTTGTACAGGATTATATTTCAGTGAAGAAAACACGGGTGAGCAACGCTTGCGTTCAATTAGTTAAGAAAAACAGCAAGTATTCCATTTCTTGAGATATCATGGAAATACTTCTATACGTATGATCAAACCTTTCACAAACTGAATTACACTATTTACTCAAAGCTTGCAGCACAATATTAAGTACTATAACAACCGAACTGTAATACATACACAGAACACGAATGCTACAGAAAACAAAACATGTTTATTCGTAATAATTTTGATTCTTCTGGCCCTTTTTTCCAGATTGATTCTAGTATTTTTTTTAATGAAAATTAGAGGCCGTTATACCCAGTCCCCTACCATCTTTAAGTACGCAATCTGACGGGTTAGGTATAATGACCTCTACTTTAACTTGCAATAGTTCCAGAAACAAATAAAAAAATGATTGAACGGAATTAAAATCAATAGGTAAAATAATTCATAGCAACTCATCCGTGCCTGTTATTTGAGTTTAGTATTTCAGGCGTTTTGTCAGTGTAAACCAATTTATGAATGGCTTTCGTCATACTTTTATCAATGTTTGTCTTATATCTCAGAAAGGGACCTCTCCATGCTTTGCCTAACTGCTTCACTAACTTTGATTCCCTGGGGTTTTTCATTCATAACTATAAACTACCAGGAACATGGGTAGTAATAAGAACCCTTAAAGTTGTATAGACTAAGATTAGAGGTTCTCCTAAAGATTATGGAAACCAATTTAACCTGAGCATCAATGTAATATCTGATACTCGTCCATGAACATTCCAATGGACTATAGGACCTTCTTATTTCAAGTCCTTTTCCTCTTTACATGAGTAACATGAGTTAATATCAATGAAAGGTCTTAATAGACTTATGTCTCCAGATTAGCATTTATTGATATTTAACATTTATGAATATACATTATCAGGAACACTGCCAAGTATGCTCAAAATATAAAGAAAGGTGTATGTATGTATGTATGTATGTATGTATGTAGCACACATTGTTTCCGTCCTTTGTCTTTATCCTGGAATTAGGTTAGATCAATTTGGTTCTCGGGTAGTATCACAGGAATTTACGAGGTTTACCCTACGTGTATTCTATTTATATTATCTTCCTATGCTTAAACCTATGCTTAAAACTAAACAAAATAGACATGCAGTTTACGTATTTCGATATTTTGTTCATCTGATATATTTTCATTGTTGTTGACATTAGTGTCTTATGTGGAAGTTGCAGAACAGACAGGTATATATATATATATAAACATTCCTACTGTTTGCAACAGTATTTATAATTATCGTTCATTACCTGCTATCTTTTTTTAAAGCTATGATATTCTCCTGGCATCATGCTCTTTAACACTCTTATTCCAGGGCAGGTAATATTCACTTATACTGCAATACAACTTGTTCAATAGAAAAGGTTTATATCAAAGGTATTCTTTGCGTTATATATTGTTTTATATATTGTTCTGTAATGTTCTTCATCTGTTATCAGAACTTCTAGTATACTTCTCATTATTTATCTTGTCAATAAATACTAAAACGTTTTAACATACGTGGATACTTCTTCTTTGGATTCTCTCTCGTACATGGTTGTAGGTTTTACTGATTTTTATTCGTATTTCAGATCAAGCGACAAATAATATCAAAATATCCTAAGATCCTTATGTAAAATGTATACCCTACTACGTGTAAATTATAGGAAGGTATCCATTCTTTGTAACTTCAACCACAGAAGAGAGCATTATATCTCATTGTAAGGCCAACAGTTACTATTATTTTGTATCTTTCCATTTTTATATTTGCTGAACTACATCTAAAGTAAATTTAATTTGATATTTATGTTTTATAATATAATTGTAGATATTACATTAATCATAAAATTCAATCAGAATCAAATTAACTTTGGGGTCTTACTGGTGCATGCAGTTTTGCATCATTTGGATTTATTGCACGAAGTTAACAACAACCCATCTTTAAATAGAATTAATGTTCTCGACAGTGCCATTTATTTATATATATATTTATATATATATATATATATATATATATATATATATATATATATATATATATATATATATATATATATATATATGAACACTTCCGGCTTCCTCTTGGGGCACAAAATCAAATGGAGACCATGGTGGCTCCATTGAATATCTACTGGGTATGGCATTGTCACATGCTTTGTCCAAAACCTTACGTAAAAGACTGTGTGGATATTGTAGGTGTGGCAATTGACCATAAATTAGTCAAAGATAGTTGCAAAGCTCTACAGAGATCACAATGTCTGTGAAACCAAAAATACCAAGAAACACGTGAACCTTTCGAAATGAACCTTAATAATTTGCCTTCATAATTAAGGACTATTGCAGAAATGTCCAAGCTGTCATACGATATCAAGAAGGCTGCATCTAGGTAAAGAGGTTTCTACTACCAGGTCTATCTGCCACACTATAGAGATATAAGGTTTCTTGAGAATGGACTGCTACGCTACAAGAAGTTCATTTTCTTGAACAATCAAAGCCCAGGAGAATTATTCTAATGCTTTGCAATGACATCCATCTCGTTTGACATACACACCAGTTGCATCCACATATCTACAAACGTGACATGGAGGATCTCATTGGCAACCTTTTTAACCATGATGACACTGTAACTGATCGCAGTCCTGGACGCAAGCTGAGTACAGCTGACCTGAACACACGGGACCTGTGGAAGAAAACATTTGGTGAAACGTTTGCGTGGTATGGAGCCATGTATCGTGAAAATCCGCCCAAAGGAAAACTGTATAGCCTTGTCTCATGGATATTAACGCCTTTCTTATTCCAAGAAAAGTAATGTCAAACATGACGAAGTTGTTCTTTGGACAGTTCCTGGTCATTATTCAACGTTTAAGTTAGGAATCTCATGTAGTACTGATAAGATGTCTGGACACCCTGTAGTTATTCTGAAGACCCCAAAGGGACCAGTGCGATCTAACAAAATTGCATGGACGAAAAAAGAGCTGAGCTCCTTTACAATTGATACCAGGTTCCACAATAACTTAAGAATAAGTGTATCGGAGAATATGGGAAACGCTTGTTGTAGCTCTGGAATCGAAGTGGAGGCGATTGAATACAACTTTCTGCCTCTTGTAGAAAGCAGAACAGCTACGACTGCCTGCCGCTTTAAGGTTAAATTGGCTATTTCTCTCGAGCTTATGTGTAATTTGAAAGGCAGCATTTCACTCACTAAAAGTGAGAACACATTATTTACCCTGGAACAGGGGCGATACAATGGAGCTAGGATACCAGAGAAGGTAGAACAACTGTGGGGTCCTATTAAATTGTCACATGGAACAGACAACAAATGTCAATTGGCAGACCACAAGTAAGGTATAAAATGGCGTGTTTTCAATAATTACTGATAGAAAGCAATGCAAGATGTAGCAAATGTTCCTATGAAGAAAACGGATGATTTGCTGTGTTCGTGCGTGTGCAGGAAGCTGGAAAGAATATCTAATAGATCGGAGTCCAAATAAAATACTGTTAAGTCCATTCTCAGCAGAAGACGAGAATAATAACTTTTTCGGGCCGACAGATACTACAACATTGCAATCTAATGTGTTTTTAATGCTTGAAAAGTCTTCAGATTACGTTGAAGAGATGAACATCAGCGAATTCAGCGCGATCAGCATGAAAATGGTGCAGATTACATCGGAAACTTCGATTCATTGAAGCAAACAAGATTCAAGGGCAGACTAAGTAATTTGCACCTAAACACTAAACATGATATCAAACACAATCCTGACAAAGGTAAGATGCGGGGGGGGGTTAATATTGGGGGGGGGTTTGGGGGGGTATTTTTGAGAGAGTAGTTGTTTGCTAACTTTGGCCTTGATAATAGTTGATTCTTTGTTTTTGTACTTTTTAGTAGATTAACGTGTACCATCTGTACCTTGTAACCCTAGATATATACATGCTTATTTTTATAGTCTAGATAGCGGGCACCACCTGTATCACTTCTAATATAGTGGAAACATTTGAATTATGTCGCGTGTTACATTCTTTATGCAACACAGAATCCTGCCAACTCACGTGATGGCCTCTCTTAAGTTCAGTTCACTGGGTCTTGTTTATTTATTTTCAGACCCACGATGTATATAGTTAATCAGCTCGAAAACTACATAGAAGCATGAAAGCTTGAGAGATAGTTTATTGGAGGATTTTTCATTCAAAAGGCGTATGGACGGATCAAGATTATATACGGGAAACAGTCTGATGATGTGAACCAATTACATAACTTCATGAAAGAAATCAGCAGGAATATATGTTTGTATGGGAACTACACGAATCATTCTGAGAAGCGCACGTGTAGAAAACGCAACTATGTTGAGCAAGAATAGATGAGCAGAAAATAATATTAGAAGAGGCCACCATTAATCAGTGGTAGGAACTTACAAAACTTCTTTTGAAAATAAACAACAAAAGTGTCCAATGAAATTAACCCACATAACCATTGGAAATCTACAGCATTCTGTGCAAGACCAAGCAAGTTCATTTTCTTGCAAAGAACGTATATTCCAAGAAGACGTGACAAATGACACGTTTGACAATCTCATTACTATATATGGCGGAGGTACCATCTTCAAAAACTGCAGGTTGTTGATTACCTTGAAACTTTACCACTGTGACATTTCATAACTGTTAATTTGAGAGAGTGTTTCTTGTAACCATATACTTTTTCTCGTGTTGTGAATTCGTATTTATTTTCTATTGTATAGTTTATACCATTTTACGATGAAAATGTGAAAAACACAAACAATATCAATAGTTTTCGTTCGATTTTTTCTTTCCTCTTTTGTTTTCTTTTTTTATCTTCACTTTTTGCACTTTATTTCGGAAACACGTGATTGAGGGACTGAGCATGTACAGCGTACATAAAAAAACTGGCATATGAAGTAGGTGGAGTTTGAGATGCGCATAAATATCAATTTAGTTTTTATCGTGTGCGTTTATTTGTTGTTTATGTGTGAGCGTACTGCACCTCCTAGTCAATGGCTCGCCAGAGGATTTTTCTAATCAGCTACTTAACCGTGCACTGTCATGAAGGACGGAAAACTATTTCAGACTCGAGCTGCATGCCTCATTTAAAGAGAATTATTATACAAAGAGAGCCACGGAGAATTTGTCTATTTGTGCTGTAAATTACATTTTATGTTGAAAAATATCTACATAAAAGCATATACCTTTTGTATATAACGACGAGGTTCCACTTTATGACTAGGGTGCATAGTAGGCAAGATTCAATTTCTGAATGTCGTAAGAGGCGACCAATGGAAATAATCTGATCTTAGACACAATCATAGTTGTAATAATAGTTTTAACCTGTATTTTAAGGATTTTGTTTGGCATGTTCTTTTAATTATTTTCTACAGCTTTTGCCCATTTCCTTTTATTATTTACCTTTTGATCGGAGGTAGAGCCAGAATAGTAATTAAATATCGGTCCAACTGCATCGATCAGTAATCAAGTTTGAATCTTCTTAAGGGAAGTACTAAGAAGAATGGAGTGAATCAGTGAATTTATGTTCCCCTGGTTGGCTTTCAACGTACACCGAAACATATTAACTTTGAAGCCATGACCCCTTTAAATGACACCTCAAGCAAATTGGTTTCAGATAATCTCGGTATTTTGTTTCACCTTTAATATTTATATAATTTGTCAATTAGCAGAAATATTATCAAATGTTGTACGGCAAATAAGGATAGAGTATCGCCATCTATGTTCCTATACGGCAATAACAAACAGAACTTCTTAACTACACGAGGGTTTCGCTCAAATTTTTCGGTATTGGAAACCATTTAGTTCACTTTTCTTGATAATTTATTATTTGCATTAGACTACGTGTCGGATTTGATTGGGAGATGCCAGGTTAGTACTGGAAAAGAATTCGTAACTATCACTGGTCTGATGACACGCGTCGCTTGTTAAGTCGGTATACACCAAAATATGTATATCACTGCTTTTCTTCATGGCAGATAATCCGACATCAACTGAAAACTATCGTGAACATAAAAATTGCAAAGAATATATAATGCATGTTCATATTCCAGAGATTGAACAAGGTGCTACTAAATTTAATGTAAGAGAATCATATCAATGCGTACCTAAAATAACGATTACATAACTTCTATGCTGTTCCGATTTATCGATGATAGGTCATATATCCCTCGACTAGCCAATTATAACTTCCTGGTTTTTAACTCGCACTATATAGCCAGCATTGTGATGATGTACCGTTATACCTTAAATATATCTTGTATTGAGGAGGAAGATTCTACAGCTGCGGTAAAAAGTTCTTGGAGTAATTTTGATTTCACTAATTGCAATGCTTTAAATATTTAATACAGTTCTAATTATACCATCAATGGTCAGGGAAACATTTGTTTCGACTACTGGCTTCTAAAAATTACTAAGAAGCTAGCGAACAGTGTTTGTTTTAATATTACATAGATTTTAATAATAAGCAAAGGTTGTAATTCTGTGCTCTCAGTTTTCATATTTATATATCTTTATATATCTCTTCAGTGCCTAAATTAAAATCTAACAAAGTAATGAAGATCTCTTTCCAAGGTTTATGTAATTGATCCGCTGCAGATATAACTTGTGAGCTTGAAGAATGCATGTATTTATGTTTAGAAAAAAATATTGTCATTCCAAACTGTCGGAACCATTAACTTTTTAGACAGCCATTTTCTTTAATAGGAACAATTAAGTTTTCCAGTGATTAAATATACAATAAAAGCGAAACCTTCCTTTATTTCTAGACTGAAAAATCATACTGGACAAGAGATATTCATCTGCAGAATAATTCACAGTTTACCTCTACTAATGTCTGCGATCCAAGTGTATCACCTCGACAAGATGGTGGCAGTTGCACATCTCACTGGGTCCAATCAACTTCGTTTGCTTACACAGGTAAGTTTGCATGAGTATATTTTAACTGTATGTGTGGGTGTAAGTCTTCAAACTTAATATTAAAAGGATCTGTGAATAACAAAAGGTTTCAAACAAAGATCACCCAATTTTGTAGCAATATGTCAAACTAAACAAGACGATGATGATGGTGGCGGTGGTGGTGGCGGCTGTGACGGCTGCAGTGATGGTTTAGTAATGTGTTTAATTCCCTTGTAAAAAAAAAATGATATTAGTATCTATAATAAACAAGGAAGTATGAGGCGTTCATTACATCAGTAATAATCCAAAAGAATTAAATTTACGTTTCCACAGGTTGAAAATCAATTTGTGTGACGCCTAATCCTAGAGCCAATGAAGGAGCAGTTCTTATACAAAATGCTGGAGGGGATTGGGGTATCAGCCTTGGCAAATAGACTGGTTTCTTGAAAGGGATCCCAGGTGTAAAAGGTTGGATGTTTTAAATTATCTCTTCATTGACCAAACCTGAACCTTTATGGAAATATTCTTTCCTAACGTTCATATTAGTTATTAAATGCGATGGAAAAACATATAATATACATTCATTAACAACACTTATGGCTGACCACACATTGGAAAGTAAAAGAATTGCCTACATTTTTTTAATTTTGTGTAATTGTTTGTACTATTTTTGTGTTGTGCATGATCTCAACTTAGAGCTTTCTTTTATTTGTTGAACAAATAATATTAAACTGATATTAAATTGACAGGAAAACGAGGAACTCCGGGTAAACGTGGCGTTCCAGGATCACCGGGAACATTAAATGGGAGTTTCTTCAAGATTGCAACGGGACAGTTGTCAAGCATGAAACTTAGATATTTACAGAACAACTTCAAATTCAAAATGGAATCGATGGAGGTTGATTTGAAGAACGGAATAATTCAGGTCGACACAGCATGCAATAAAGTTTCTGAAAATTTGGCCCTCGCATTCTCCGTGTCCCTTCTTCATGTCCTTTGTGTCCCACGCCGAGCAAGTTGGTAAGAAGGAAAGAAAGTCACTATGCAAATGTCCTCCTCACGAGGAGACTGTGCTATAAAGACTGTGCCTTCTGATAATATGGCTTTCGATCTTGCTTGTGGCCTTCAGTGGAGCACACCATCTAATTTCCACATTGGGCAGCACTATGGATATACGCCTGTGCCAGTTGTGGAGGAGGAGATGGCATTGGAAACTTCAGAGATGTTTCAGGAGACCTACCCTGTGTCACTGATGGCCATGACTGTGTACGTGGAGATGGGTCTGGAGTTGGTGGAGGAGATGGAGGAGCATATGGAGGTGGTTGCGGTGGATGTGGAGGATGTGGGGTATGCGGTGGAGGTTGTGGAGATGGATACGGAGGAGGATGTGGTGGTGGATGCGGTGGGGGTGGGTGATAATAACAATTGGCACACACTATATACTTGTCTCCCCTTGTTTCCAACAGCTATACAAATATATAGAAATTATTTACTATAGCGATAAAACTGTAGTACAAATTTAGAGTTTAGAAAAGCATGTGTTTTTGTAAAACTATTTTGTTACACTTTTCAGTTATTGCAAGTTTTTGTATGTATTGATTATTGCATGCTTTATATAATACATGTATTGCATGCACTATCTCTTTCATCCAATATTCCATTCCTGTTCGTGGATTTCTCCATACTCTTTGATATTATCGATTACTTTACGTTTTGATTTTCAAATCATTCTTTAAATGAACTCTAAATTACGCTCTTACGAGGACTTTAAAGTTATTATCATCATCATCATCATCATCATCATCATCATCATCATCAATCCCTTAACCCAAGAGGTCGTTGGGGCACCACAGTTGACTTTACAACCAATTCTCTCCATCTTTCCCTGTTCTCTACTGCCCTTTGGGTATCTCCAAATCCCATGCCTGTCCACTCCTTAATGTTGTCTTCCCACCTCTTTTTCTGACTGCCTCTTCTTCTGTACCCTCTCACTGTGCCTTGCAAGATTGTTTTTGCCAGTCCAGATGATCTTGAGACATGACCGTACCTCTTCAGTTTGCGCTTCTTTACAGTGTTCAAGAGGTCTTCATAGGATCCGATGGCTTGTTGGATCCTGTTGTGGATTTCTTCGTTGGTTACATGGTCAATGTAGGAGATGCCCAAGATCTTGCGGTAGCATTTCATTTCGAAGGTTTGAATCCTTCTTTGTAGATCTGATGTGAGCGTCCATGGTTCACAAGCATACAGAAAGATGGATATGACAATCGAGCGCATCAGCCTTATTTTGGAACCAGAAGCAATGTTGGCATCTTTCCATATTGGTCTCAACTTTGTTATTGCTGCTGTTGTCTGGGCAATCCTGCAAAGTAGTTCTGGTTTGGAGCCTTCGTCTGTGATAATTGATCCCAAGTACTTGAAGCTTGTGACTCTTTCCAGCTTCTGTCCACTGACCTTTATTTCTGCACTGATACCATTGGTGTTGTTTGTCATCAGTTTGTTTTTTTTTTCGGCGCTAATCTCCAAACCGTATGCTGTGGAGGTTGTGTCGAGGCGCTCAACAAAGTCAGCCAGTTCATTTTCATCTCCTGCTAAACCATCAATATCATCTGAAGGTTGGTGATTGTTCTTCCTCAGATGCTGACAGTGCCCTTGTGGTCATGCAAGGCATCCTCCATGATCCTTTCCAGGAAAATGTTGCAGAGTGTAGGTGACAGTATACATCACTGTCTGACTCCAACTGTTGTTCGAAACCAATCTTCTCTGCTGCCATTGATGAGGACAGCACTGGTGGCTTTGTAATAGAGGTGCTCAACAACCAGGTTTGAGCTGATGTTGTACTTCGTCATAGTTGCCCATAATGCTGCATGTCACACCCTATCAAAGGCTTCTTTGAAATCTATAAAGACGTGGTATAGATTCTGCTGATACTGAAGGTATTTCTCGCAAAGGAGTCTGAGATTGAGGATTTGTTCTCTGGTGCTTCTTCCTGCTGGGATGCCTGCCTGCTCTTCAGCAATAAATTTCTCTGCTTGAGGCTTTAGTCTGTTGAGAATTATCTTCAGCATGACTTTGCTCGGGTGATTCATCAAACTGATGGTTCTGTAGTTTTGGCATAGCTGTAGGTTTCCTTTCTTGGGGAGCACGATGACCAAAGATTGAGTCCATGTGGTGGGCCATTCTCCTGACTGACATATCTTGTTGCAAATTGTTGTTAGGACTGTGACTATCTCTTCTCCTCCTGCTTGAATGATCTCTGCTGGTATGTTGTCAATGCCGGCTGAATTTCCTTTCTTTAGTGACCAAACTGCAAATTCTGCTTCTTCACGAAGAATGGGGTTGTCGTCAATTACTTCTGCCTGAGGGCAATTTAATACTGCTGCATCTCCTTGGATCTTATGATTCTACAATTCTGAGCAGTATTCTGTCCAGCGCTTGAGGATCTCTTGATCTTCTGTGAGGCATTTTCCTGATT
>JAECUM010031769.1:0-45535 GCA_016617855.1 Megalonaias nervosa
TATATATATATATATGGGCGCTACAGATATTATGAACTTCTGAGAGAATGGCTGATGTAAGGTGAAGTTTTTTTTTTTACATTTGCAACATGCACAATGGAGAAAATGTTATATCTCTCTGTTACTTTCATGTACTGTGGCTGAAATTTCTTTGGATATTGTACTTATGGAAATTGTACATGATCTAGGCACACAGCTAACTAAAATGACTATTCCCTTGAGCTAAAAAAATCAGCCTGGATTAGTCTATAAAGCACACTATCTTTGGAAGTTCTGAAAATAGGGAAAATTAATTTTGCCAGCTTCTGAAAGTGCAATGAATGAATTACCAAATGTATAAAATCTAAAACAAGTTATGGGCTCGTTCTTTTGATAATTTACCTCTTCAGTCCAGGAAGTGATAATAACCAAGCGGAGCTAGTCTTTATGAAAGATGCACATGTGAAGTAAAGCCAATCTGTATACTCTAAAACCCATATTACAACCATCAATCATACACCAAAACAAACGAAATTAAAGGTTTTTGAACAATATCTAAGATATACATGGTCCTTTTTTAATAGCCAGTAAAACCAGTGAGGAAATTCGGAGAAATTATTTTTCTTTAAAATTCTAACACTATGCAAAATACGAAACTGGTGAGCGCCACTATATATATATATATATATATATATATATATATATATATATATATATATATATATATATATATATATAAAATCTTGACAATATATTTGGAATATAATAATTTTTTTCTACTTTTCTGCAACCAAGTTTTCCTTCAAAGCATGAATATTATGTCTAAATATTGCACCTCTCGTGCTGGGCGACTTCCTGACTTTCTGGCATTGTGCAGACTAACGGCTAGCCCGTTGAAGCGAAAGTATGCGAAAAGTTATCATCAAAATCAGACAATATTTAAAACCAAAATTTGTATCACTACTCCATATGTGTCATTACTTCGATAGCATATATTATCGAGAAGGATGCACGTTCGTGTCTTCTATCTCTTAAAACATTTATCGTGTGTCTGGTGGGCGTATTCAGTACTTTTTTGCACAGGAAGAATTACATCATTGTATGATCAAGATACCTTTTGACCTTTCATATGCCCTATACATAGATCCTTTGGAAAAATGATCCCACCATTTTTGGCACAATGACGTCAAAAGTCATCAATCATATTTGTCCATATCGTTTGAACCCGAATTCCGCAAGGTATGAAATTTGTACTGTTTAAGCTGCAATATTTTAAGTAAAAGTCAATCTGTTTTCAAGCATATCGGAACGAAAGCAATTTAAGACAAAAGTAAGAGCTACCTGTTTAATGCAAATATACATTTTACATGATAGATACAAAAACCAAATATATATTTTACACGATAGATACAAAAACTAAATATATATTTTACTTGATGGATACAAAAACTAAATATATATTTTACATGACAGATATAAAAACTATCTGTCACATAAGCTCCCTAACATTTTCAGGAAACAGTAGGCTAAGTAAATTATATAATTCTTGACCTGGAAATCATAAATCTCTTGAGCCTAAGTTTTGTGCTCGGGGTCTTGTTTCGACCAATCACAAATGACGTTACTTTTTAAAGCTTGTTTCATATTGGCTAACAGTGAAAACTTAGTTTCAGACTCAAGATCATTGTTTTATTATCCCCGGGTCGAATTGTTTACGGAAGAGCATTGTATATGGAAATAATGATCTTGACAATTAGCACGTGATGAACATGTCTTTGGTACGCAACTTTCGGGCATTCAAAAGCATTGGCTACGTTCTCTTTCTTTTGACAGATTAATTGAAGACTTCATGAAGAAAGCAGAACTGATCAGTTTTAAGAGCTTTGTTTTCCGAAGACATTATTATTATTATTATTATTATTATTATTATTATTAATATTATTATTATTTCGTAAAAAGAGACCACAAAGAAGTTACTTGACTTAAAATTTTCCGTTTGTTTCTGATAAAGTCCTAAATGTTTCTTTGTTCAGGTATCGACGGACGGTCTGATATCCAAAACCAGAAGATGGGATTATCAGCCACTTCACTCATTATAGCTGCCTTCCCTCCGAACCCGGATAATTAACTGAAAGCATATCTGTATTCTACGAATCTATCACTGCCATGCACGGTAGTTTGTTCCCACACGATAGAATAAGTGCCACCTTAGGAAATTCCCCAAACTCAGCAAACCAGTCTGCTCCATTACTGTGTAGTGAGTACAACCGTAGGGTATTCCCCGAAACTCAGGAAAACCATTCTGCTACATGTACTGCTTTACTGAGTTGGCTGTGGATACGTAGAACAAACTGAAAAAGGTGATTTTGTCATTGGTGACGCAGCACAAGAATTCCGTTGACAGATACCTCCAGGACACAAACTGGGGTTTTATAAATTAATATCTCTTAAACCCCCTTTATATCTCTTACAACTTTTGTACACTCGATGAGAGACACTGTGTCTACCAAAACAATGTTACATTTAATCAAAACAACTCTTCTTGCAACTCGCCAGTTCCACCAACTAATATTGCTCCATAGCAACGTACGTTATTATCTCATCGCACAATACAGTGTTCGAGCAGATCGCCTGCATTTTTCACCAAATTAAATGGACATGTTACAAAGTTCTACCGAATAATATTTGATATAGTGACCCAAAAGATCATGTTACCTTTTCAGACCTTGTTCAAAAAAAGTATGCTCTCACTTGAAAGCCAATTTTAGTAATTACTCACCTTACTTTGTAGTGTTTCAGTACTATCAATCATCAACATATCATTATTATAGCATATTTTCCCTCGGTCTTTACCTCCTGATGACAGACAGATGATAGGAGTAAATAACGGGATTAGAATAAAGGTCAAAGAAAAAGCTGGAAAGAACAAAACTGGACGTTACGGATATAAGAAGAAAGATTAAAAATACAAATTCAAATCTGACATATTCTCTAAGATAACGAATTTCTTTCTTTTAGACAAAAAGTAATGAACAACAATTACATACAGACTTTTGTTTTCAGTATTTTTCACAATTTTTCTGAATATTCCGTTTGACATACTTAATTTTATTTCCGAGTGTAAATATATTTATCCATGAAAAAATGGCCGAAATGACATCATCGGGCAGAACATAATACATGATGAAAGAAACTATCATATCGTGACATCTATTTTTCTGACAGGACATGATAACTCACGTGATAAATGAAACTATTGCACCGTAACAGCCCTTTTCCTGAATGGACATGATACCGTATGATAAATGAAACATCGCACCGTAAGTTCGTAACAGACATTTTCTTGACAGGGCAAGATTCATGAAACTATCGCACAGCAAGAGCTATTTTGACGTCATATATTCGACAAACTATTTGACTGACGTTAGATGAATTAAAGTTTTCTTTTGTAGCAGAAGTCGACAGACATGATAACATCTCGGTGATGAATTGGCTCCTACCGGTGTTATCGTAATTTGTTCTTGAAAGTCATTGTATCCATTCAAGTTAGATACTTCAGCTTCTTAAAGGAACTACTAACATTCATCATTGCCTTATACAAACAAAGCAGGATGGACCTCTACTTAAAATTTTATTATATTAAGACATATTCAAACTCAAAGGTCCGGTTCAGACAACGGCAAATTCTATCTAAAATCTAGGCCAAAAATAGAACATTTCTTTAGTCGACAGAGGCTCTCCCAGAGCATAATGCCACAGTTGTACAGATAATGCATATTTCATATTGTTATATCTGTTATATTTTTCAATACTTAAGTGCACGGACAATATTGAGAAAAATATCATACCGTTTCGGAAATTGTAAAGATTTGAATGCATAGGGCTTTGTATAACAAAAAAATTTTAAAACAACGATCGAACTCAACAGTTACTCACCTACTCATCAGAGCTGAACGTAATTAACACAGCAACGAAAATATGTTGTTACCGTGAGTAACTTATGGTAATTGATGTATTATTTATGTAATCCCACTCTCATCCTTCTCTTCTGGTTTATTTATTGATTTTCTTTTGTTTATCGGCCCAATATAGCTCTTCTTTTGGATGATCATTTTATCAAAACCATTACTTTCCTCTGCCGCAGTTCTCCAAATAAACCGCGAGGAGCATCACGCTCTCCAAATAAATTGCACGGAGCATTATGTTCTCCAAATAAACAACATGGAGCATTACATTCTCCAAATAAATTTCATGGAGCATTAGGTTCGATTTAATCTGAATCAGCAATATTAAAGATGGCATTCTGCCAGTATTCCTCCCAAAGGTTTTAGGTGGAGCAAAATACTGCCTTTTTCTCAGTCAACCACTCAACCAATCCATTAAAATTATTTCCATATGAAAATTCAATTGTCGTCTGAGGATGCTTCAAAAATCTGATGCGTTCTAACTTAGAATGAATCTCTAATTTCTGTACTATTTTTGATGATATGAATGTCACTTTATCGATTTCAAACTTTTGTAACACAATCAATAAATACCATGGCATTTCCTCCACCTGAGGCCTATGTAACACAACCAATAAATACCATGGCATTTCCTCCACCTGAAGCTTATGTAACACGATCTATAAATAGTCAAACATTACTTTATTCTGGCTGTTTTAAATAATAAATATTATGATATTCTTTGCATGTCAAGTGGAATATCAAGGCTACGGCGTCCCACATACTGAATTATTTTCAGTCCAATAGACCGAGTCATTTTCTGTTCCAAAGCTCAGATTAAATTCCATGGATATGAACCATTCTTGTTTTAATTTTGAGCGAAGTTTGCCAAAATAAGTTGCCAGAAGTGATTCTTATTTAAGCGGATTAATACAATTATAGTTGCTATCCCATTTTGCAAGATATCAGAAAAGCATATAATGTTTTTTTTTTTTTTTTTTTAATCACAAATCATCTAATTGCAAACTATTTTTAAGAACCCCAGTGAATCCGATCGAAGAAATGTCCAGTGAAAATGTTTGAAGGGAAAGGCCACAGATCCTAAAGTTTGAATTTATTTTTTTCTTCTCAAACACTTCAGTATAATTAGTTTGAATCAGCCCTATCTAGCACATGTTTGGGAGTAGACCCCGTATGTATTATCATTTACTTTCAAGAAAATAAAATTAGAAGCATGTTTGTGATGTATAAGGACAATAATGTCTCGGATAAAATTTCGACTGCCAGCCGAAAAAACCTTGTTCTGGTTTTGCGGCAGCCAATGAAACTTTCAGAACAAAGGCAAAGACGAAATTAATTTTACAATGAAAATTTATTTTCGATATTCACTGAATAAAGTTCACATTCCATGCTACGCAAAAACGCCTACTTTGCATAGGCTGAGAACGCGCACGATGTCCCTCTCTAAGACAAACTAACGTCTTGCGAAATTACGCTGAGTCCCCGCATTTGTCACCTTATTATGGAGAGTCGCCAACGTCAGAACACGGGAGCTCGGCTCCTTGTATGATAGTCAACTGGTACCGGGTTAGATATCAATTCATGCCAGCCGTGTCGTCTGTTTCAGTATATCCTTAGAAAAGGCACTTGGCTCCCATTTGCTATACATTATGTAGCCAATCATGTTTTAAAAGTGCAATTAAAACCAACCAAGTACCCAAATCAGCACACACATTAGACTGTCATGTCTGTATATAGGACAGAAGCTGAGCCAGCCACCTGGACATTGCCTTGTTCATATGAGGGATACAAAAAAATTATTCCCTATGTAACACCCCACCACAAAAAAACCCAAGATAAACAAAGCCCAATTGCATTAATTCGCCAATTCAAGCTCCGATTTAAATATTTGCGATCATTTCCGCGCTTATTTCTCCTGATTAAAACAGGCAAACAAGCATACAAAATTCACGGTTCTTACTTTGACACCCTGGCTAAATCAAGTTTAGAGCCGATGTTCATTATCTCGAAAGACACATGCCAAACGTTTTACCGGATACATGCCGTACTGGTTTTCGCCACGTGCGGACTCTTGCCCAGTTATCAAAACAACATAACTCGTATATTGTGCGCCTGCCAGGCCACTTAGCCGCGCACCTTCTTTGTTGTGAATAAAATTAGAATTAGTAAGTGGCCTTGCTCTTGCTATGCGTTCCAGCATGAATCAGCAAGTGTTTTGGTTGCACGGAAAGTAACAGAAAATCTTGAAACATCTTTTTTAGGACGCTTGTATTACAAGTTCTTCCAACTTGCACAAAAGCGCTCTAGACGACTCAGATGTTGGTGTACTGAGGTCGTTCATGGCAACAGAATGGGCATGGAAAAGAAATTTAAATAATTCTTGATTGAGCTATACCAGCCTCACTTATCATCACTTCTATATTTCAATCACTGTTTAAATGAAACTTAAATAATTTCAATTAAAAATTTAATATTTAGCTTCATTTTTGAAAAAGAAAAGTTTAATTGTATAGTTGATCAGAGTTAACTTGGTTATTTGATGGTTATTTTTACTGCCGTCTAATCAGTGTTAACTTGACTATCACATGGTTATTATTAGGGCCAGTGTTCAGTGTTAACTTGGTTATCATATGGTTTTTGTTAGAGTTGACGTTCTTTCTTAAAACATGATACTTAGCCAACCTTTAACTTCAGCACCTATTAATATAGTTGTTTTTTTTTTCTTCATTTATATTACAGAACACTACTTCAGCCTTTGCTTGGCAGTACTATCACTGGTTTGAAAATGTAGCTGGTTTTGTTTTCTCTGTTTCCGCGATTGAACCTGCTATATGTATAAAGCTTCGGAATACGCCGAGGTCGGTTCTTATTACATTTCATTCTCAGGTACCTTTAATGTTATGATTTATTGTACGAATGGCTCACAATTCTAAGAATACACGTATCCGTACATGTAGTGCTTTCTGACAGTCGAATGCATTCAAATATCTCACTCTCTTTCCGCAGAGCGTCATCCAGTCTCACCGTTTCTTCTTCGCTATTTCAGGAGAAAGCATAGAGCCGAAGTGGGAATCGTACTCATTTACATTACCGAGTTTCGACTCTGGATTTACCATGCTTGTTCAAGGAAGGTTCAAGGTAAGTTGAATTTATTAGACAATGGTATTCGCCTTATTTTGTTCTTCGACGCTTGTACTTAAATGGAAATTCTTGATATGACTAGTTTTGATATGTTTGTGTTTGTATAAGAGCTAGGGTATCAAACAGTAAAACGATACCTCAAGCCCCACCCCCTTGCGAAAACCATGCAAAATAATGTTGCTTTTGCTGTTAATATGAATGTTTTAACCAACGATATATCACGATATCTCAAGCCAATCATTCAATACCCACTACGTTCTGTCATTTATTACTGTTTACAATATGAAACGTTCAGATAATACCATTCTCATCATATCTTTCATCTTTCACATCATCACCAACACAACAACCCACCAGAACAACTGCCACCCACATCATCATCATCATCAAAGTCATCGCCACCAGAAACACCAGCACCATGGTCCCCATTTGTTTCATTTTCCTGTCCACAATCACCGATATCGTCCTCATCATTATCATCTCCTTAATTATCATCATTGCAACCACAACCACATCATAACCGTGACCAAGTTGACCACTATCATCAATGATGTCTTCGTTGTCACAACCACCACCACTACTACTTCCACCATCACTACCTCGGATACTACTGCTATCAATAAATAAAGCAACAACTATAGTAAAGTTAGAAGAAAGTATATATGTCACGTATTACCTCCCTTCCCTTTGACAGAAAACCTCTCGTAACAAGTAATTTTCGTTGGTTGTAAACATTGGCTATATGTGCATTTTTTGAATATTTGTCGGTTATTTTTAAAGTTTTGTCATTCCGTTACCCGCTCTCAGGAGCGTTTTTTCTTTTATTACTCTTGTTTTCAGAATCATTTTCATAAACATTCCCATTCTTGTAAGTTTCATGACTCGAGTCTAAGAAAATGTAAAGGCTAAGGAAAACAGAATAGCGATACAAAGATTCTAACGGAGATCTCTACAGTACAGTTGGAATTATTATCTGGGGTAGACTTGGACTGAAGCTATTGACGTTTTCAAGCTTCAGAACTGTTTATTTGGGCATCACGTGCAGTGTCTCATTTATTACATTTGTTAAAGATTTTAAATTTTACAAATTGTGCACAGGGGCCATCATAATACAGTCCAAATACTCTGGAGAATGAATTTACTTTTGTAGGTAAGCTTTGTTCATTGCCATGCTTTATGAACATAATGTCGGAAACGAGATGCAGACGATAACATACGAGAGTTTTGTACATGAACAATACGACTGTATAATGGAAGGCCACGCAGTGGCAAGATAGCGTTGGAGTTAATTACAAGCATTTTTTTGCGAGAATGTATTAGAGTAGACGTTTTTGTTTGGTTCGTGATTGACATGGGTTATTTTTTGTCGTGCCTTACACAGTAATGAGGATGTCTGCATACCAGGTATGTGGGTGATCCCCCCCCCCTCTCTCTCTCTCTCTCTCTCTCTCTCTCTCTCTCTCTCTCTCCATTTAACCCTTTTAGGAGTCACCGTTCATCGCCTGTATAGAAACGTTATATTGCGTCATAATTTTCCAGAGAGTCGGTCTAAGAACCTTTAATTTACATACAGTAACGGAAATTTCTGGCATCTTTTCAATCTATTAATGACGAGGCTTGTATAAGAGGTCATTGCGTTACTTCATAAAGACAATATATGTTGAAATAATTTAAATAATTGAACCTTTAAAAAAAACAATTCAGTTCTGAGACAAATTACTTAAGATAAAAGAAACGTGTAAATAAAAATGTGCGAGTCCAATAAGGAGAATGTGTAAGGTACTTATTTTAGACCAATGCCATGGTTTCCAGTAATAGATTCACCGAGAGCACACAAACTGTTGGCAAATTGAGGATTTTGGCGAAATGTACTCAAAAGTTCCTTGATTCTTTTCTGAAAGCTATGTTAGAATATTTGTGAATAATGGAATTTTCGTGTGTAATGGGAACTCTGTTAACAGCGACATGAAGTACCGAGTACGTTAGCAAGGAAGGACACACGACAGGTACAAAACCACTATGTCACGTCAGGTTTCAGATATGTTTCACCGAGGCAGATCATGTGTGCGCGTGTGTGTAATAATGATTAAAGATACGTCAGTAAAAAAAAAAGTGGATATATGGTGTCATTTTAAAGTAAAGTTGTTTAAAAATGTACAAATAACGAGTTGCACATGTAAATGTTAACATTGTATACTACAACATAAAAGATAAACAGCAAAGATGTTAAAATTCTATAAAGGTTCGGCTAACGTGGGCACGTGAGAAAGCCTGCCAGTAGCTTCTCGTGGGTCGGTGGTTCTTCCCGGGGTTTTCCAGGGTTCTTCCTCCACCAATTATACTGGCCGCCATGTATAGCCTATCTTGTGCTGAAAAATGGCGTTAAACCCTACAACAACAACAACAACAACAACAACAACAAAATTCTATAATATATATAAAAAAAGAGATAGAGGCAAAAATATAAAATCCTTCAAATATTGGGTCAAAATATTTTATATAAATCACAATTCCTCGAAAGTCCAAGATTTCGCAGGTGATACAGCATGATAAACTTCCTTAACTGAGTTCGCATAAAAATAAATTATAAATAATAATAATAATACTAAGAAGAAGAATAAGCTTCTGCCTCATGTGTAGCCACTGACAGGTATTGCACTCTACTCAAGGTTCACCCTTCAAATTGTATGCACGAGTCAGGTATGCATGTCTTATATATTCTCTATCGGCACAAAACCATCTCATCTCTGCGATCTGTTCTGTGCAAGGCCGATCAGAACATTGCTCGGCTATTTCTGTCAAATCGTGAATAAGCTCGAAATTTTGTAGGAATGCACATCAGTTTGATGTGTTTGTTGAATCGCCTTTGGCAGAGTGCACCGCATATGTTACCACAGCAAATGCCGAGGATGTTCCGATTGCGACTTTGTCTCCTTCCGCGTCTATATTGTTCCATTTGAACGAAAGTAGTTCAGAATACAGTTCTCAATGGTGGCGAATTATATCCGAGGATTTTTTCGCAACTTGACGGAAAGACTGAGGATGTTCCGATTGTATGCAGGGCATGTTACTCACAGTGATTGGTTTGATGCTGTAAAGCTTGTTTGAGGATTTTTCATTCCACTTACACTACCAACTATTATATATATATATATATATATATATATATATATATATATATATATATATATATATATATATATATATAATATTTTACATCAGCATATGGAATCCATGTCGAATTTAAGGTTTTGTAAGACTTTCAGCGTGGATGCAGATCGTGCATATCTAAAAACGTGTTTATTATGAGAGATGTACCTCCAGTATTTATAAGAAATTAAATAGTCGGGTAGGAAAAATAAGCTAAGATATGAGAAAAAGTCAGATAGGGACAACAAGCTAAGAAACAGACTAGTTTGTGTGTGTCTGTGCGTGCGTGCGTGTGTGTGTGTGTGTGTGTGTGTGTGTGTGTGTGAGAGAGAGAGAGAGAGAGAGAGAGAGAGAGAGAGAGAGAGAGAGATTTTTAACGTGAATATAACAATGGAAGTTAATAGTGATGTGTAGGACTTGGACATCATTCTGCTGACATGTTGCATCATGTTCCCATGTCACATTATCCTGATACCAGGCCGACCAGTCCAAATACTAACTTCTTAATGCTGAGCGCTAAGCGAGGCAGCTGCATGTACCATTTTTAAAAGTCTTAGGTATGACTCGGTCGGGGGTAGAACCCGCGACCTTCCGCATCCGAGGCGGACGCTTCAACAACTTAGTAGGCCACCGAAGCTGTCTACTAGTTTGTTAAATATGTCGACTTTTCTGCCATGAAATTTGCTTTTATATTTCACATTCTATTTCATACCTGGTCATATTATACATTCCATTTGCTATTCATTAACTAGCTCTAAAAGTCCATTTTTTACGAATCACGAATCTACGGAAGATTTTCAGCCAAATCCGTTTTAAAGTTCTTCTTGTCAATACTACTGTATGATTTTTAGCGTTGGCTAAAATATTGCTCATTACTAAATTAGTTGACAAAAAAGATCCCTTTAAAGAATAATCATACAGGGGTGTTACTAAGTAAATTAAAAAGAGCAAAGAACAAGTTTTGATTGGTCACAAATAAAATTAAATATGTACTGACGTACTCGGGACACCAATCCACCCGTGCCGAACACGTGGACAGTATTGACCATTTATTCTTTATGGACAACAATAGAGATTACCTTCGTAAAGAATAAAATTTATAAGTTCAAATTTAAAAATTGCCATATTACAACTTAAGAAGACTTAGAATGCTGTAGATTTTGTCCTTTAAATTTAAATTTCAGTTTCATAACAAGTCAAGGTGCATCAAACAGTCAATATGACCTTTGACTGATGCGAATCCAGCAGACTACTACACAGTGAGCAGGACCGAGAAGAAGGAAATTAGAACAATTGGAGATCTGTATATTTGTACACTTGTTGATCGACAATCTAATTAAAAACAGATCTCCGCTGTCCTACTTGAAGATCTGACGACGACCGCTTTAGGGTCATCTTCTGGTGACCTTGAATCAGCCAATGGAAATGCAGCTTTCAAAAAATAGTAAAGTGGATCAAATCGTTCGGTACACATTCATGCTCTTCATCCACACTGTAAATTTTCCAAACGCGAAGATATAAGACATCATCTGATTGGTTGATAAAATTAGAGATTATGGTAATAACATAGGCTACCAGAACATGACCACTAAGCGGCCGCTGTCAGCTCTTCGTGTATAACAGTGGGAATATGATTTAAATCAGATTGGTTGATCGAGTCCTTCAAAATTATTTAATTTTCAAGATCTTTTGATGGTTTCAGGCAGACTATTATACAAAATACAGGGTCCATAGGGGGCCTTGAAAACCTTGAAAAGCCTTGAAAGATGAATTTGTAACTCCAGGCCTTGAAAACACCTTGAAAAATC
The DNA here is from genome assembly GCA_016617855.1 of Megalonaias nervosa. Taxonomy (NCBI): domain Eukaryota; kingdom Metazoa; phylum Mollusca; class Bivalvia; order Unionida; family Unionidae; genus Megalonaias; species Megalonaias nervosa. The sequence continues at coordinate 12,044 of JAECUM010031769.1, forward strand.
AAAATATTGTATATGGGCCTTGAAAAGCTTGGATTTTCTTGAAACCAAAAAGAATTAATAAATAGTTTCCGTTTTACAGATTTAAATAAAACAAAAAGGAAAAAAAACCCCCGATATTTCGCTAAGTTTGTGCCGGAACGGAAATTTCCACAACTGGCCACTGCGCAGTCGTACATTTTAAATTTCCGATTGTACGAAGCCCGGATGTAAAAGCGTTTTAAATTTGAATCATTTGTACGCTTTGAAATGGCTGCTGCCGATTCCAACTTCGGTAGCTAGACGAAGAAAAATATAAAGTTTGGATCATGTGATCTTTCTCAGAGAGCTTTGCAAGATGCAAATTATGCCAGAAGGATATTGATTTTGCGTGCAATGGAAGAGAGTGCTCTACGGTCATGTGCAGCTGGAACAAAAAATACCAAGCTCTCATTATGGCGGCTAATACGGCAAAACAAGAAACCTTCATCATGACGAAATTATGTCTGTGAACACAGAGATTCAAATTTTAAAATAGTAACTGTATATAGTTTTAATTATGAAGTTAGTTCAATCTGGTTCTGTTTTTGGATTGAGTGGAAATAGGGCAGATAATAATTACAATGAACACGAAATCTAAAAATATAGAATACAGCTAAGCTGAGAGAAATATTAATATAGCTAATATGAAATAGTTTAAAATATCCATACACTCTTTTTAAATAAGTGATAATATAAAAAAACATAAATGTGTGTGTGTGTTTGTGGGGGGGAAGTGTTTTATGTGGGTGGGTGTTGAAGAAAGGCAGGTACTGAAAAAGACATAGAGACAATGACAGCTGCTGCTGATGACTATGCACTGAAAGCAGGCCAATTGGAAAATTTCCTTTATCACGACATCAAATAGTTTGAGGAAAAGAATTAAGGACAAGATTGCAGATCTTGGAGCTCTTGAAAAAGAGCTTGATGACAAGCTGCAAGAACTGAAAAAAATTCACTCTAAAATATTTTGGACATTGTAAATAGTGTAGTGTTGGCAGAGTAAAATGAATATTGTTCAGTGACTGTACGTTATTCTAATGCCCAGATGTAGGATGTTTAGTATTAATGGAAGTGTATCAATGATCATACTCTTCACTTCGTGTTGTTTTTCTGAAAAATAAATTTGCAAGAAATGTTCCTTGTATGAAGTAATAGTAACTATTAACTTGTGTTTACATACAGTTTCATTGATGTATCCTTTAAAGTTAATGTAAGAATGCACCTTGAAAAACATAATTTTGAACCTTGAAAAACCTTGAAAATCTTGAAAGAAATATGCTACTAACCCTGAAAATAAAATACTCGCGCTTGCTGTTGCATTATTGCTACCTAGTTTTTTTTTTCCAGTAAAAATGTAAAAATGCAAGATGTAGACAGTAATAAAGACGTTGATACGTAAAGGTGTATCTTGCAGTAGTAGATGACAGAAAACAAAAGTAAAATGACCCTGTGCGACACCTCAGGCCACAATAATGGTCATCCGTGGCTTACTTGTATTGATTTTTGATCTACAATATGTAACTCTAAAACCAGCTTCCACTGCATCTATTTAGTATAGCGATGTAAATTTCAAAAAGCTTAAAAATCGAACTCCAAGATTCTTAATAATAAGAACAACTCCCTTTCCCCCTCTTGGTTCCCACTGATGTGCGATCCAGTACTCCATAGTTCTCATTGACCTGCGTGGTCATAGGTAATCAAAGGATGCATTTTTCCCCTTAATGTTTTCTCACCTGCGTGGTCGTAGGTAATGAAAAGATAAGTTTCCCTTATTTTCCACTGACCTGAGTGGTCCAGAGTAAATAAACGGCAATCATGTTTTCGCGAGTTCCATTGATATGGGGTTGGCCAGAGTGGGTATCGTGATCCTTCGAATACGAGTCTTACGCTTTAGTTACTCAGCTTCCGCAGCTCACCTTATGGTCACAGTGAACAACAGTGTAATCATTTTTTTTAAAGATATAAGCTCGAATACATCTGCGTCAGGTCAAATATATGGGAGAATACACCTGTAACATAAGGTGCTACGGTCTTTTCCTTCATATTTTTCCTTGTCATCGTTTCGTCCAGTTTAAATCGGGTTTCATTTTCATCTATCTATTGAAAGTAAAGTGAGTATTTGTGTGTGTGTGTGTGTGTGATTTGGATTTTTGACGTAGCTTTAACAATTCTTCAATCATATCTCTACGATGTCTGTAGTGTGGCAGTTCATAGTAATATCTAGCATTGGGGCATCATGCCGCAGACATGTAGCATCATGTCCCACCCAGTCATATTATTCTGACACCAGGCCGACCAGTCCTAACACTAACCTCTTAATGCTGAGCGCCTAGCGAGGCAGTCTTAGTACCATTTTTATAAGTCTTTGGTATGACTCGGCCGGGGATCGAACCCGCGACCTCCCGCACTCGAGGCGGACGCTCTAACCACTGTGCTGAGTATTTTTATATTTACAAGGCAAATATAATGACTCTAGCATTATCTGGATCGTACTAGGTAGTGTAGACCTACACATTTTGTAACGCAGATCGTATATTACAGGAAACTGAATGGTCCATGAGGTCTTTTATTTCATATTGCCATAACGATTTAAACTGTAGATGTACGATGAAGTGCTTAAAAAAAAAATAAATGCCTCAAGAGGCAGGCGAAACATTAGAACCAAAATGTAAAAAATGTTAAACAATTGATTTTGTCTCGTCAACAGTGCGGCCGTAGTAGAGATTTGTTGCGGAATATTAAAGAACATTAAATATTTATACATTTTCCAATGGCTTTAAAAGGTCATGGATCTTATCGATCAGAAAATGCTACTAACTGGATGCTTTGATGAGCACTCAGTTTGGTATATTTCATAATTTCCATCAAAGATAATGTTCGGATTATATGGAATTGCTTTTCACGCCTTCATTCAGAACGTCCTCTTCTGTTACCAATGGAGATGACTAGACTCTTTCTGCACAAGGAGATACGAGCAAAATTTAGCAATTTAGCTAATGTACACCCGGCTACAGAAAATGGGAAATACAATTGGCGAAGACGTTCCGCAAGATCACGCAGTGTGATTTTGTATGTAGCAAAATAACAAACAAAAATAAACAGTTTTCTCATGTGTTGATCAAGAGATGTTTTTCTCTAGTCAGTGAAGCTGATAATGGAATTCTATACTTAAATTATGCCAAGGTAAAACATTTCCGTTTGGTCTCCAACCCACGACTACTGACTTCATCGCTGAATTAAATCGAACAGCCCTTTGAACCTCTCCGTCATCGGTTGTTGCACTATGAGGACTACAGGTATGTACTACTTTCGTGGTTACAGTTGCTGCAAAAGGTCTGATTAATATAGTTGACGTCATGCGATCACATGTGTGCATCTGTACCAGTGCATTTGAGGAAAGTATAATATGGGATCAGGTGGCACAGAAACAAGATTTAATGAGCAATTATTCTTTATTACCGTGCACACGGTCCACCCCCTTACATAATTATAGAGCGAATCTCCTATTTTCCCTTCATCTTTACAGATGAAAATGGCATGCATGACATTAATAGCATCTGACAAGAGGGGCATTTGTGGCAATTAATTTGCACATGCTACAAGGCGCATGGAATCTGGACCACCCTACGTCACACACAAATAATATGGCAAGGCCATTCTAGGGAGGTGTCAATGAAAACTCAGCGTTGTGATTGATCTGTTAGGCCTGTAGTTCCAGAACATGTAATTTTATACTAATTGTCTCCTAGCTTTTAATTATGGTGGCGAAGAATATCTGATAAATGTGACTAACTCTTAACGTGTAAGGGTTCGCTACGACCTTTCGGTTTGACAGAGATAGATTTCATTTCTTGTTTGTGATTTGCTGTTTTGTGATGCTGGTAATATTGCAAGTTATAGGATAATATAAAACAGCTCTCTCTCTCTCTCTCTCTCTCTCTCTCTCTCTCTCTCTCTCTCTCTCTCTCTCATGGATACTTGAAAAGATGGCGGAGAAGCATAGTTTGACAAGATGTACCGGTTGGTTTGATTTTTCAATGAAATATTCATTAGGGCCTATTCTAGTCACAAAATAGCTAGACTGGTATGCATGCGTCTTGCTTGCATGGTCTGGTCACAAAATAGGTAGACTGGTGTCCATGCCTCTTGCTTGCATTGTTTAGTCACAAAATAGGTAGACTGGCATCCCTGCCTCTTGCTTGCATGGTCTAGTCACAAAATAGGTACACTGGTGTCTCCATGCGTTCTGCTTGCATGGTGTAGTCACAAAATAGGTACACTGGTGTCCATGCGTTCTGTTTGCATGGTCTGGTCACAAAATAGGTACACTGGTGTCAATGCATTCTGTTTGCATGGTCTGGTCACAAGATAGGTACTCTGGTGTGCACGCGTCTTGCTTGACTGGTCTGGAGAAAACAATCCTTGCACACCCAGCATGTATAATGCATGCATATACCACTACATCGTTTATGTTCTATACCCTATAATTTATCAAAGGGTAGGTCATTCTTCTCTACCTATATGTGTCTCCAAAAATTATTTGAAACAATCAGTCTGCATCTTTTAAAGAAACTTTCACGAGTAAATACAAAATACTTTTAAAAAAACCCTTTTGATTTATGATAAAATGAACAAATATAAATATGAAACTAAAATTCATTCGTAAAGAATTAGTGAATACGCCCTTTTTCATTGAAACCCAATTGTTTTTGCTTGAAAGCAAGAATATGTTTACGTCTTCTAATCAGAACACAAAAAGCGCTTCAAGAAATGATTTCGTGACATACTTAAAGAAAAACGAAATGTGGTCCTTTTGCACAACCTATAAAATGAAACAGATCTTCAGTTTTAATAGTGTAATACAACGCATAAGGCGGGCGAAATTCATGGCTTTAATTCAGCTGTAGTGCTCGTACTTTGAAGATCCCGAATCGTACGCCATCAGTAGTGGAATAAATAAAGATGGATTGGATGCGTCTACTTTTATTTAATACAGATAGAAGTCATTCACACCACTTGACGTCGATCGTACATTGCTAATATAAAGTTCACAAATCTCGTCTTTGATCGTGTAATTACACGATGTCCTTGATCGTGTCATTACATGATGTCCTTTCTGTAGCCGCTGGTATGAATTTAATTAGAAATTAACTTTGTTTTTTTTACGGAACAGAGACACATGATGGTTATTTAGTACCAAGTCAATTGGAGTTAAGCGCCTTTCCCCGGGACACAATGATAGCCGACCCAGGCTGATCAGATGGTGATATTCGAACCCGCACCCTTTAAGTTTCGAGTCCAGCACGCCGAGCATTTAGTCACTTAGACTCAAAAAAATGTACTCGAGTCTTCAGGTTACAATGGTCAATGCAGATCACAGATCGCAGATCACAGATCACATATCACAGATCACAGATCTAGTTCGCTCAGATTTTATAATGCGAGTTCTCAGAATATATTCCAAGGAAATTAAACATCGTATTGTGACATAAGCCAGATTTAGCACCTTGTTGTTCGATACAGATCCATATTGTGCAACTAAACCAAGAGTCCTTCTTAATTTCCGATAACATCCATATGAGCACCATTCCATTGCAAGGTTTAAGAAAGACACAAACACGCAATCTATGTTATCTGATTAAACTACAAGCTACCACAGCGTATTCTTTTACACTGTCCTTCATTGCCTGTATCATATGATTAAGGGTTCGCAGTTTTATCTTTATGATTACGAAAATAGGATATATGTTTTTATTATTGAACCTTTAAACCGCACTATATAGTCATGATCGTGTTAATGCGCTGTAAAAACCAATGCAAAAACATTGACTAAAATGGGATAGTCATTTGGCAGATGGATAATAAGAGAGTAAAAAGTTTCATGGATTCTTTTGTCCATTCTGCATTAAGATAAGAGTTTCAACCAGTAAATCACTCGTTCATTGGTCCATATATGAGCCAATCATTAAATAAACCACTCACCCAATCAACATCTCTCTTTGAAGTTCAGGTTAAAACGTACTTATTTCAATTGACAAAGCGTTCATTTGGACCCCATATGTGCACCGATTAAAAGCTTGTTTGCTCCGCACTCCTTCAGCTTTGATTAGGAATGACACTCTGTACAATTAGGGATAATGCATTAGAGATATTGTTAATGAACGAAATGAAAACATCCGAAATATCCCTAACCCAAACATTCCTTAGCAACCAAATGCTATCTGAATTTATTCAAACAATATGCGATGTTCTACTGTGTCTGTAATGAGCAGCACTTTTTTGACCTTAGAGTACTCAACCCAAAATGCACTTGTGTTAATCGCACTTACATAGACTGTTGAAAGTAATTATAGAATGGCTATGATACTTTGCAGTATTTACATTTTATTTTTTGTTCTATGGGAAATATTTTGGTTTCGAACTAAATATTTATGTACTAAAACATAAACATCATCTTGTTCACACCTATGTCCGCCGTCTTGTTGTGGACAAAAACTATAACATTAAATATGGCGGCCATTTTACCGAAAAACGAATGTGGTAAAGAAAATCGAGGATCAATCTCACAAAAACGGATATTATTTAAACAAAAGCGAGTATCTAATTTAAAAAAAAAGCTAATATCGACCTCAGAAAAGCTAGTCTTGAAATGGGCAAGCGAGAATCGAATAAATGAACGCGTGTATCGATTGAGGAAAGCGAATATTGAGTATAGAAAAGCGAATCTTGAATGCACAAAAGCAAGTATCGATGTAAGAGAAGCTAGTCTTGACTTGAGAAGGCGTGTACTGAACACACGAAGATGAGTATTGAGTTAAGATCAAGTGAGTATCGAATAAAATAGGCGAGTATATCGAGTTCAGAAAAGCACGAGTAAAAACTCGAGTATATAGTAAATTAACGTGAGTACTGATTCTAAAAAAGATAGTTTGTATAAGAGTCTGTCGAATTCTACAAAAGCGAGTATCGAATCATGACATACAACCAAGGTTTCAGCTAAAAGAAATTTTGAAAGCAGATTCACTAATATTGTACTTTCATATGCAAGTATTACTCATGGTATAAACATTATCTGAGCAAGAAATCCTAATTTATATTAGAGGCTATCAAAAGAAAATGTCTGCTCTAATGGCTGGAGACAAAACTGGCTGCATTTTCTGCGAGAGCTTAAAAGTTTGAGACTGTATGATCCAGCATTACGGAAATGTTGTAATAATCGAATCTCAGCCTAATTTTCTCACAGAAATAATGCCTAAAACTTATTATCATGATTTGTTCTTTTTGGGGGATTTAGCGGGGGGTGGGGTGGGGTGGGGTTAGAGAGTATGATTATTGTTGACGGAAGGTCAGACCCTATACCGACACTTTCCATTTGTTTCTTTGCTGAGTTTTCAAAAGCAAAATTAATGACAGTTAGACGACTGGTAGCTATGTAGCCCTGTCATTCATGTAGACCAAGCATTATTCCGATACATCAACCCCAAAACCTATGATAGCTGATGAAAGGTTTTGGTCTGTCCTTCTATCTTCGTAAAAGCATGCATACTGACATTTCTGACGGCTCTTGATTTATAGTCCGTTGAAGGGGCCGTTCGTCAGTAGATACAGAATATTTCCGGGTCGATGTTTGACAGTTTGTAAATCCACGTGGAATAACACAACCCTGCTTCCTAACGTCCTGTCACCACTTTGAATTTCATTGATACGATGTTGTGGGGGTGGGGGTGGGGTGGGTGGAGGCGTATTTGGAATGGCCAAGAATCCTGATGTTGTCAAATGGAACTCATTATTGCCGCAGGCAGCTTGTTGGCAGAAAATGGCGGACGAAAGCAATGCCTTGAGGTGTGTCTAATTTATGCAACTTTGTAATTTTACATTTTTAGGAATAATACAAATCATTTTTAATAAATATATCACTTAAACTGAGACATATTTCCTTATCCAATACTGCTTGTTTGTCGGAGATTAGCAGGTGGTCATGTCACGTGATTCAGTAGGCGGAGCGATCTATCATCTGGCGTAAGGTCAGTTCACAACAGTTCCAGAATAATATTATGGTCCAGATAATGAGCACTATCTATTTGCACTGAACAGTCCAAATAAATGCTTTCCCTCGCTAACAGTATCTAAATACAACATAAAGCACGTCTGCAGACTTACAGCAGGAGCACAAGAAAAGAGAATGACTCCAGAATCGGAATGAATCTGATTGCTTAGGGAGTTTTTTTTCCTTATATGAACCTTCTATTGCGACAAAATTTCACAATATACCCAACGCGACAGATCTTTCTACTCATTTTGCCTCCATTTTTCCAATTCATGTGACCCAACCCAACCAATGGGAAGTTGCTGAATTTTTCTAGAAACGTCGAAACCCCATCAGCCAATGAGAAATTAATCCAAAGGCGCCATTAAGTCTTATTACTAAGATTATTATTAATAATTATCAACACATATGTAAACATCATAATTGTCAACACGTATGTAAACATCATAATTGTAAATATCTGTTTACAGATCCTATGCAACTCTCGATCTTAACAAACTCAGGTCGCAAAGGCAAAATCTAACTAAAGATATTCTGTACAATTTACCAACTTACAGCAGTGAATAAAAGCTACACAAATTAGTAAAGACCATGTACCAGGAGTGACTCTCTCTCTCTCTCTCTCTCTCTCTCTCTCTCTATCTCTCTCTCTCTCTCTCTCTCTCTCTATATATATATATATATATATATATATATATATATATATATATATATATATATATATATATATATATATATATATATATGTCTGCACGCGTGTGTGTGTGTGTGTGTGTGTGTGTGTGTGTGTGTGTACACTTGTTTAATATTTCCTCCGACTGTGGGAGATCAGTATCAGTAACAACTGTTATTTTGTTTGAAACTCTTCCAGCATGTTTGCCCAACCTTCAACATTGTTTAAAATGATGCCCAGAGTTTCAATGCTTGGTTTACAACAGGCGTGTATACATCCTCTTCGCAACTAGCATACTCCAATCCATGAGATGTAATTTTAGCTCCTGCGAATTTTATGGAACGTGGGCTGCTGCTACGGACTGTATCTTGCACGTGCATACATTGTTATATTTGCCATTGATTCTAATTGATTTGGTTTCATTTAACAGAAACTGTGTTCAGCTGAATAGCCTACTTTCCACTTCTGGCAAAGCAGATGGCCACTTGCAAAAAATTTCCGCGATGATTGTCAGTTAGACTCCACGTAAACATCGAAGTAATCGGAGAGAATATAAATTAGTTTATTTTGCACGTGCTACATTAGCAAGTACATTATTAGCACTGTTTAATCTTCCCATCTTTAGCCTTAAGATTGTGACGTGTAGTTTATAAGTACACCTGTTAGAAATGATGAAATATACCGATTAACTCAATAGATGCTACCAGAGAAATGCAGAGATTTTGTAATTTGGTTTTACTAAACTATAGAATAAGTTACTTTTCGAAACTGTTAGGATACAACCGAAAGTCTTTTCACAATATATTACATTTTCTTCCAAGAACATCGTCAAAATATTCGCATTTAAAAGTATGCAAATGTTTCGTGAAGAAAGAAACTAGGCATGTCCCCTATCAGAACCATGTACATAGTCTAGAACAAGTGTCTAAAGAAATGAAGATAAATTGTAAAAACCTGGCAACATGCTTTATTTCATAGAAGAAAATTCACGTTTACCGACCTTGGAACTCATTGACGGCGTTTTAACACAAAATATATAGGATCTGTTTTCATATCACTTCCGGGGATCTAATCGGAGTGAATACGTATCAGGACATGATTGCCCACAGAAGTTCTATCCGACAAGAAGAACAGTTATTTATTGGCAGTCAGTGTCAGTTTGATGTGACATTCAGGTATACCTTTTTGTCTGAACTTTTCCAAAAAATACATTTAATTGCATGCACTATATATAGCTAGTCCGTGCACAAACAACTTTACATAGCCAGTACGTCCATTATGTACTTATGTATTAGTAGTTTGGTACCTTGCCATCTTCACTATATTAAAGAACGTATTGAAACAGGCAGGGTACCAGACTACAAATCTGTAATGAATTCCAATATGGTGGATGGACCTTAATAGTCTCGTACATACTGAGGGAGCATGATATAGGTAGTCTGTTACATAACAAAGAATTTTCCTCCACTGCACTTAAACGAAAACTCATCACCAGAAACTTTTTAAAAAAATAAGATTTGTAGATTTGGTTTTACCTCTGCTGTCATAGAGAAGAAGAGCTTATGGGATGGTCTTTGGTCCGTTTGCTAGCACAAGTTTATTATCGCTTCTCTCTCTCGCTGCCCCACCCGCCCCCGCACCAAAAGCTACTTGGAGGATAGCCGTGAAACTTTTCACACACATTCATCCCATGGTCTAGTTCAGGGGTCTCAAACATGTGGCCCGCTGGCCGCATGCGACCCGCTAAGCCGTATCTTGTGTCCCGCAAAATGATTGGCGTCACAAGGTGTCCTGAGAGATAACAAAAGTGGCGTGGTCCTTGAGCTATCGAAAATACCCTCATGCGTCCCTCAGGATGGTTTGAGTTTGAGACACCTGGTCTAGTTCATCCAAAGTGAAAATGATGCCGCTAGGATATCCAAAATGGCTGCCACGGTAGCCATCTTGAAGATCTTGTTATGGTTACTTTTCCTGAATGAATGGTCATATAAACATGGGATGTTCACTAAAAGCAACTTCTGCTGATGTATGTTCGGAGCTCAATAAAAATGGTGCAGATCTGACGTTTAATATAGCTGCCCCAACAGCCATCTTGAAAATCATGTTGTCGATACTCATCCTGAACGGAAGGTCACACTGAAATGGAGTTTTCATTAGAAGACTTCCAATTGTGTCTGATTGATTCTAACTGAATTTGGAGCCGATCTGATTTCTAATATGTCCGCTTCAGAAGTCATCTTAACAATGTTATTATCGCTACTTCTCCTGAATGGAGGATCATAGCAACATGGAATTTTCACTAAAAGACTTCCAACGATATCCTGTTGGTTTTTAACGAAAATAATGCCGATCTGATGTCCAATGCGTCTGCCATATTATCCATCTTTTAAAGTGTTATTATTGCTACCCCTTCTGAAGAGAAAGTCATATGGACATGGAATTTTCACCATAAGACTTCTTTTGCTGTATAGCTGCTCCGATGGGAATATGGTGCCGCTCGCACATCCGATATGGCTGTCAATGCCGCTTTCTTGATAATCTTGATATCACAACTCCTTCCAAATCAATGATCTTATTAATGTGGGGTTTGTACTGAAAGACTTCCTATGATTTCTAGTCCGTCTTAAGAGGAAACAGCAAGCATCTGATATCAATATCGCCATCATGTCAGCCGTCTTGAAAATATTGTTGATGTTACTCCAGAAAAACGGAACGATATATAACATGGAGTTTTGAACACTAGGCTTCCTAAATGTCTTGTTGGTTCTAAATTAAAGTCATCTTGATCTGACGTCCAATATGGTCACCATGGCACCATGGTGCAATGTTGAAAATGAGTTCTTATAGTGTATTTTTGGTCCTAAATGAAAATAATGTAAATTGACCTTCAATATGAACACAAAAGTGGCCATCTTAAAAATATTTTATCTCTGCTCGTTCTAAACGGACGTTTATATCAACACTTGGTTTTCGGAAATAGACTTTTAACGAAACCTATTTGGTCCTCTAGGAAAACGATGGCTCTCGTACATTCAATGCGACTGCCACGCTATCTGCACTAAAACTCTTAATGTTGCTATTTGCCCTGAATGGATAATCCTATTGACATGCTGGTTTCACTAAAAGACTTCTAATGATGTATACTTTATCTTAACCGAGTATAGTGCTTATCCGATATTCAATATATCCACTAAATATAATATGAACAACTTATTATCGATGAAGAATATCATAGCTGGTTTTAAGACTCAACAGTTAAAAGGAAGAAATTGTCTTTTCTTTAATTCCTGGGAATCCTTATCGCCCAGTTGAGTGTCAGTCCCTTCGAGGGACTCTTGTTTAAAATTTACATTTGCATTGGAGACTATTCTCGAAAGTGGGTCCATTGTTTAAAACTGATTCTAACATTTATATCAAGATGTATGGCAAGAAAGACTGGCACAAGTTACACGACATATGTAACATAAAGAAATACCACGGGAAATAAAGCTGACTTTGTGCAGTAACTAAATCTCAAAGAGCTTCTCATTATTTTCTCTGGTGCGGCAATCTTAAACGTTAAAGACACGTTTATTACATCGTCATTCAGAAAGGATGGTCCAGTCCTTCAACTGGAGGATGCCTAACAAGTCAGATTGCATTAGTAAATCCATTCAGACAACCTCTGCTGTTTCTGCATGACAAAATTAAGCCTCTAATTAGATCTGCGCGGTATTACCGGTATACCAGTTTACCGCAGTAATTTTTTAATGCTGGTATGTACCTCGGTACATTTTCACTGTACCGGTACGTCGGTAGTTTCCGTCAGTAAGAAATGTACGGATATTCCCGAGTAATCTCGTTAAGAAGTTAATTATATGAACAGCATGTTTTAATTTTTCATGACAAAATCATTCAAATTAAAAAATAAAATATTTTTTGTACAAAACAGTTGTATTTGTCACAAATTAATTATATTTATGATCCTGTAATCATGTTTGACACGTGTCACGTAGGGCAACGTGGTGGCCAAATGGGATCTTGTAGTTATTTACTAGCGCATGTTAATGTGTTAAGTACATGCATTCCTTTGTAATGCTGCGAATCTTCCTAAGAATTTCAGGAGAGCAATCGTTCTCTGTATGAATGTTACGCATTTTCTGAAGTCCGCTAAATATTTTCTCGTTTGTTGAGTAAGTGTGATTTATGTTTACTGGATGTTTACTGGCTCTCTCTGATACATACCTTGCCCGGATGTTGGCAATGCACTCAGTTTCTCAATCTAATGTCTCAATAGTGTAGCTAGTAAATTGTCGGCTTCAAGTATCAACACTTACCATTTTCATCAACAAGTTCTCCAACGTCAGCACAGCGCCTTTCACAAATGTCAGCTAATAGTGCAAACTTAGTCATCCTACGTCATAGTGTTTAAATTACTAGTTTTTATATTACAACTTATACAACTATTAGCATACACAAAGCAAATATTCATCTCCAATTAAGTAATTGGAGGGGGGAGGGCTGTGATTTTCTCTTGAGCTGGGGTCCTTTCTTATTTTATCTCAAGTGAATTTATATTTTTAAATATGATAATGGATACAATATGCTGTTATTTTCATGCAAATTAGCCGAAGATATTTATCCAGCTATTGACAGACGAATTTCTTTCATTAAAAAAGTGATAGGTCCCTGCCCTAGAACATTTAATCGTTGGTTCCTAATATAATTGTGGCATACCGTGGTACGTATCGCGGCATGTGCAGAATACCGCGGCGTACCGTTGTGCGAACGTTTTCGTGGTACCTAGGTCTATCGGCAATGTATGTCGGCGAAATAATTTACATAAACATCATACATTTTGTTCGCCAGAAGCCATAATTTATTCTACACACGTCGGCAGTTTCTATTGTATTGTCAGAGAATTTACGAATAAAATATAGTTCGACGCATTTGAAACGTTTCTGTCAATCCTTATGTCGTAAATAGCCGAGGTGGTCCGAATGGCAGCTATCTGCAAACATTTGAGGTAGGATTCATTGGAATGACCTAGAAGTTCCAATTGTATCGAAGTGAGAAAGATTAGAAATCGAAATTCACGCCCGTTCATACATCTGTTGGAGGAATCCAGAGATAAATGGATCATAAATATAGTCCAAGCATTATAGTTTCTTACAAAACTCTGGTGACGAAAACATAAATGATTGTGAGCCAAACGAGCTTTGCACAAAACAACTGAGCTTCGTTTAAAATCAGTACAGTATCATGTATACAACTACAAAGTGGACACCAAGACCAGGACATTGCATTAAAAGAGAAAGCTAGACAGTGTGTGTGTGTGTGTGTGTGTGTGTGTGTGTGTGTGTGTGATTTGGATTTTTAACGTAGCTTTAACAATTTTTCAGTCATATCGCTACGATGTCTGCAGTGTGGCAAGTTTATAGTGATGCCTAGCACCGGGGCATCATGTCGCAGACATGTAGCATGATGTCCCACCCAGTCACATTATCCTGACGCCAGGCCGACCAGTCCTAACACTGTGCAGCCGATACAGTTTCTATATTTTAAATGTCAACTCCTGTTTCTGTTAATTACATCAGGGTTGCTGTTGCTTTTCAAATACAATATAAGCAATTGGATCAAGGTGTGGCTTGCTGGAAACGGAAGAGGAAGTATATCGTATATTAGCTGCAATATGGATTAAAAAATTACCAGAGCAGTAGAAAACGTTATTTAACCGGAATGAAATAAAACATGCTGTATGAAATTTCGCATGGAAGCTGTCATGAAACTAATCCCCATATACAACCAAAGATTGTCTTTGTGAATGAATGTTATTGGACTATTCCCTTGTTTAATGGAAGAACGCAACGAAATAACAATAAAACGTCTAAGTTATATAGGCATACATCCCATAATTTTCAGTGATAAAAATGAATATATTTAGGGCTCCCATCCAATAACCGAGATGTTGTTGGCAATATTTACATTAAAGCCCTTATGTATGGCACCACACCAAATGTATATCTGGGTTGTGGTATAAGGGCTTGAGGCTCAGGTTCTGTAACTAGCAGAGGAATTTATATGCAGTTTGATCCAAATAACAGTCGTCATTTCACTTTGCATAGGATCTTCTTGGACAACTTTATAACGGTAAACCAAAACTAAAAAATATGAGATGTCAACAACTCTGGATACCTTAGTTAGAATCATTTGCAAAAAAAGAAAGAAACAAAAATAACAACTCCCTGGCTTTGATTTTAGCCATACTTCTTAGCAAGAAAGCCAAAGGTATCGTGTCACCATAAAAGTGGTTAGCATGTCTGTGAAATTTATTTGTACGACCTCCAGTAATGAGAGAATGACTTTTGGCTAAGCATGCAGACCCTAACTTGTGAATGATCATACAACGACTGCCAACGACAAATGGAACAATACATTGGGTTATGTGAAGTTGGAAACTGGCTACAGTGTAAAAGAGTTTGCAAATGTAGTAACTAATATTAAAACTATTGTAATACACATCCTGGCTGCGATTGGTTCATACTAAATATATAAGATATTGGGAACCTTAACGGTCTCGATGTTATAAAACATTCAAATCTCATTTTTGTCTTTCCTGCTCCAGCAGAAAGAGAGTCACATGTATCTTTCTTCCGAGGGCGACTGAAGCCTATTTGTCAAAAGCGTCCTTAACAGTATTTATTTTTGAAGATGTTTTTTGGAAAGTCATATGGCATGCCTCATTTAGTAGTGCTCGAGTAAGATATGGTGTTTAACAGAATGTTTTACTCTCCTTTATAATGCTACAAATATATCTGTACCAAACATGCATCTTAGAACATATTATCTTTGGTAGTTCATCTCTGCAACGACTGTCTAGAAGTTTTTCACATGTAGACTCGTTGTGGTCGTAATGAAGCATCAGTCTGTATTCCCACGAGTCTTAATAGGGTACGTTCCACTCATTTCAAGCCCTTGTTATGCCTGTCGAGTTTCAAAGGGGTAGTTTTCCAGCCAGTTCAATTCTTTGATATGTTCTACTAGTCTCCAAGTGGTGTCTTTCACCCAGTTCAATTCATTATTATGTCCCACGAGTCTCGCAGAGGAAACTACTTCCACCCAGTTCAACTTCTGGTTATGTCTCACTAATCTCGAATTGGTCCTTCCACCCAGTTCATTCCCATGAGTCTCGAAGGAACAACTTCCACCCAGTTCAATTCCTCATTATGTCCCTCAAGCCTCGAAGTGGTAACTCCCACCCAGTTAAATTCTTCATTATATCCCACAAGTCTCGAAGGGGTAGCTCCCACACAGTTCAGTTCCTCATTATGTCCCACAAGTCTCGAAGGGGTAACTCCCACCCAGTTCAGTTCCTCATCATGTCCCACAAGTCTCGAAGGGGTAACTCCCACCCAGTTCAATTCCACATTGTGTCCCACAAGTCTCGAAGGGGTAACTCCCACCCAGGTCAATTCCTCATTATGTCCCACAAGTCTCGAAAGAGCAGCCTCTACCCAGTTAAACTCTTCATTATGTTCCACAAGTCTCGAAGGGGCATCCCCCACCCAGTTCAATTCCTCATTATGTTCCACAAGTCTCGAAGGGGTATCTCCCGCCCAGTTCATTTCCTCATGATATCAGACTGAAGTTATAACTGTGTGGATATGTTTCAGTTCTGTTAAGATCTTTGTTGTTAGGGTTTGTGGGTGGAGAGAGAACAGAAAAACGTCCCACGTTACTGCCATATTTTCACCAAAACCAATTGATGAGGTACGGATGTGCCAAAGGCGTTTTGTCCTTGTAAATATTGTGATTAATGGCTGATGCTGTCCAG
Organism: Megalonaias nervosa; assembly: GCA_016617855.1. Classification (NCBI taxonomy): domain Eukaryota; kingdom Metazoa; phylum Mollusca; class Bivalvia; order Unionida; family Unionidae; genus Megalonaias; species Megalonaias nervosa. The sequence goes on from JAECUM010031769.1 coordinate 28,595, forward strand.
ATTAAGTGGTTGTGTGGGTGGCGCAGAAGATGAGAGGCACTCTGTAAAATAGTTATCTAAAACTATAAATCTGACTATAAAACAGATTTATATGGATGTAACTAATGAGACAAGAAATATACATGTGGTATTTCAAACAAGAAGGAGAAACGCTTAGCCTTGATTAGTGGGACCACCAGTAGTGATAGCGATAACACACCACAAAATTTACAAGGAAGTGGAGGGATCGTTTCATCTGTCCATTGCTTTCTTGGTCTTATCATCGTAGTTGGTCTTATCATCGGCAGCATGATATATGCAAACATCGTATTTATCTCGTACCTTGAGTTTATAGCAGGAGAACAGTGACGAGCGGTATAACCGTGGGCGTCTGCAGGAATTTATCCAGGGCTGTGGGTGGGGTGGGGCAAAATCAAAGTTGAAGTGATATAGGTGTGGGCAACTGCCTTCTTCCTGCGGGTGTAACTGTGAATGCATCGTTTAACACCCATTGGTGTTACTATGAAAGCGTCATCGCGTTACATTTCTTAAAATAAGGGTCAGTGCCAGACACCAAACTAATTACACTATCCGGGACCGAATTGGCAACATTGCTCATTCGATTGAGAAGGTGATACACGATATGGGTCTCCGGTGCACACATTCTTTAAGCGATCGATCGCATACAGTATGGGGTTGTTTTTTTTGGGGGGGGGGGGCGGGTCATAGGGTACGAAGGCCTACGATTTTTTAAAACAAATTCAGGCTCCCAGAAAATTTTGAGAGTGTACTCATTTTCTGATGTATATGAGAAAACACTCTTATTCAATAAAGATCATTTTAGTTATAAAAATCATCCTTTGGTAAAAGAGAAAAAGTATCCTATTCGGAAAAAATCCCCGGTTTCCTACGAATTAAATGATCGGTCCCCAAGGACCCGAAAAATAAGATTCATTCAAGCACTTGGCTTTTTATCTATAATCATTTTCTTAAGAACAATTGAAATGAAATTTTAACTTGAAATTTAAAATTATTAGAGTTTGTGTGTTTTTAGAATCAATGTGAATGAATCATGCTTTTGTTATCTGAATGGGGAACAAACATGAAATTGGACTCACATTTGGCCTCATATTTAAATACAAATAGAATGATACTATTACAGATTCCACCCGCTAGAGATGTTGCCATAATATATTTTCTAATTGTTATTTTGTTGTGATTCAGTGCTTAGCTCACCTGGTTGTAAATACCAAGAGAGCTTGTAGTTCCTTCGTTAGGAGTCCATATCTTGTTCTCAAAATCAGCCCGAACAATTTCAACAAATCTTGACATCCTTGCATGTAAACGTTTCAATTAGATGTGGATATCATGTTATTTCTGAACGTTCCGCGATATGTACCACGGTATACCACAGTTTGATTAAGGACCAGCAATTCAGTGTTCTGGGACAGGGGCCTGACACAGTTTTGTTTAATGGCCTGACACAGTTTTGTTTAATGTCAGTCTGTCAATAGCTGGATAAATACATTGCTGTGACACACACACACACACACACAGACACACACATATATATATATATATATATATATATATATATATATATATATATATATATATATATATATATGTACTTAACAACATATATATATATATATATATATATATATATATATATATATAGAGAAAAATAATACCATATTATATCCATCATATTATTTGGGGAAAAAAATATTAATTATCCTGAGATAAAAGAAAGAAAATATTTTAGCTCGAAAGAAACTCACATCCACAACCCCTCCAAAATTTTAATGGCTAGTATCGTATATTAGATGAATTTGCTCTGTGTATATTTAATGTTGTATAGCATGTAATTAAATGGGGTGATCAATCTTACGCAGTAGATGATACTGTGAAAGACATCGTTGTGACATTAAAGAGTCTGTTGATAAAGAATTGGACGTGTTCATTCGGAAGTCTACAGTTTTCTGGCTGCACTATTTATATAATAACCGTTAGTGGGATGCCAACACCCGGGTAGATGTTTATCAAAAAGGGCCAGTAAAGATAAAACACACTTACTGTAACAAATGAAAAAATAGTTTGTGGACTTCGCAAATTATCTAAATTATCTAAACTTAAGAGAGAAAACAAGCGCGCTCCTGCAAATCTTTGGCTGATTCGCAGTCTTACAACGGAATACATGTGTTTAACACATTCACATTTGCTTGTAAATAACTAAAACAAGGCATGTGTTTCTGATTTTGCTTTTTTTTATTGTTTTGGGTTTTTTAATCCGAAATTTTTACGAAATTTTTGCTTGGCTCGAATATGTTTCACAACATTCCATTTTGCAACCGCGTTGGCATGCGTGACACGTGTCAAACATGTGATTAAAGGATCATAAATATAATTATATTTGTAATATTCAACATTAATTTGTGACAGATGCAACCGTTTTGTAAAAAGAGATAATGGTTTGAACTATTGTGTCATGAATGAAAACATTCTGTTAACATCATTAAAGTCGTAACAGGATTCATCAGGAATTTTCGTGTGTTTCTAAATGACAAAACCTGCCGACGTACTGGTACAATGAAAAAAATACCGTGGTAAGTACCACCGAAAAAAAAAACTGCGGTAAAGCTCTACTTTCAGTAATCAACAAATAATGCCAATCTACCGTCTGATATGGATGCCAATACTAAAAATAGTAAAATCTTTAAATGATTTCTAATCAAAATCGCTGCCCAACAGAACATGATCGAATTTGATAGAAAGTATTCACAAAGGCCATTTAGCTGTATGCAACTGATGTCGATCCACAAACAAATACGGCTACCGTTGCCAAAGTAGAAACAAAAACAATCGCCCGTCGTCTGTTAACATTTCGTATTTTCAACATCTTCACAAATATCGCAACACTAATTTCAGCCAAACATGGCACATAGTATCATGGCAGAATGACATTTTAAATTGGTACAAGTGATGCTGATCTTTCAAACGTATGTTGTTCAAAAGTAGAACCTTTAGACGGCTTCTATTCAAAAACCTCTAAACAGAATTTAGTGAAATTCAATGGAAAGCATTCTGGCCTAAATACATTTTTAGTTTACACCAATGATGTTGATCAGCGATCAACATGTCTGCCGTTACTAAAATTAGAAGAACCAATAAGAGACAAAATCTCCAATACCATTGAATATAATTTAACAAACCTTCACAGAAAGCATTTTAGCGTGAAAACCTTTCCACTTTATACAGGTAATGCTTGTCCGCCATCACCTGTTGCAACATTGCTAAAAATAGAGTGAAACTGCCCATCAGAATACGACTGTAATGTGTCGAATTTTGAAGAAGTACTGGATCCTAAAGTTGAATAAATTGTGCATTAAAATTTTATCATTGTCAAGCCACAGAAAAGCCTTTGAGAAAGTTCACTTTGATATTTCCCTTGTTTCATCTCTGAAACATAAAAGGGCCTACGTTTAAGCTTCAGTGGAATTGACCCAGTCATCGTAACGGTATATTGGCAGAGAGTACATTAGAACTACCACCGTATCGGTTTGTAAAGGACCGCATGTCAAATAATTGATTTTCAAAGTAAAGCTAATTGCATCATATTCTAGGCTGTCAAAATCTGATGAAAGACATGATTATCCTGGAAAAAATTTAAGAACAGCTGCTTTCGATTGGTCAGTTAAAATTAAGGCGTACACTTTGGAAGTAATCTGAATTTAAGGTAGCGACTTGGCTCAGAATTCTTTAGTCCAATTTTGCTTGCGAGAAGTCGAATTTGAGACTCCGGTGGAAAAACCTGAGAATAGAGTTTTCCCTCGTTAACAAAGTAGAGAAGCCAGATAGCTGTCTTGAAAGGGAAAGACGGGCTATAGTGCTAGGACGCACGATTGTGTGGAAAAGAAACAGCATTAAGGTAACAGCTTTCTCTATCCTCCCTGAGAACCCGATGAGGACAGTCCAAGAGGGAAGTCCGCAAATAGAGAGTTCAGAATAGACGGGTCAAGAGGAAGAACCAAGCATACACGCTAGACGTGTAATACACAAAGTCAGGCGTGGACATTGTACTCTTTCACCACTCGTTACTATGATGAACGAATCCGTAAATTGAACACTGCCATTAAATTCCATTAATGGAAATCGGTTGGATTGTAATTGCAATTTTAGCTTATGTATTAATTAATTAAATTTATTTTATTTTATTTTTTAAGGGGGCTCGTATTTGTTTATTTCTTCTCAATAGTCTTGCTTAGTTCTCTGTCAATGTTCTATCTATCTATTCACACTGGGCCACTGGGCAATAACATCGAGGGAGATCATCCACTAGATAACGATCGCCAAATCATTAACAGAGGGGCACACGCACGTTTCACGCACACGTCGCACGTCTCACGTTCCTCTTCACACACCCCCACCCCACCCTCACCCCCCGTTTACAACGACCAAATTGGACAAAAAAAAGTCATCCCGGTATTATGGGTTTTCGGATGATGTAAATGATCTAGATTGGCCGTCAGATATATCGGCCGTTACTAAACATGCAGATTCCTTCACGTGACTTCTTCTCACCAATTACTCAACAAAATGTGACCAAATGTTACAACGATCATTCAGGTTTGAAAAGATTTTATCTTTGTAGTAATGATGCCAATCTGTCATTAAAAAGTAAATAAAAAGATATATAACAACTTTAATAACTTGTTTTAAATAACTGCCTTAGATAATTTGGTCGAATCAGACAGAAAGTGTCATAGAATGAACGCTTTTCAGCTTTATACACTTGATGATGTTCTTCCATCAACTATGGCTAAAAGCAGGCAAGGAAAAAGAATTATTCAGCTTGTAGAAAAATCCTGAGCAGAATTTGACCAACTTTGACACAAGAGTCCTGGCATATGGGCATTTCCATATTGGACATATGGTGCCGTCATACGATCTAATAGGAATCAAGATAACCAAAACACGAGAAGCCTTGAAAATTGTGTTTATAACACATGCTGTTAATAGCACAGGAGGGTTTTCATCAAAAAGCATCCTACTTTCCAGATTTCATGCTCAACTGCTCTTAGTGGCCAAGTGATCAAAGATGCTCACCTTTTCAGATCACTGACATCTCACCTCTGCGTTGGTTCGAGTTCGCACTCGGTCAGCATGGATATGTGAGAAAGATTGCCATTAGCTTCCCGTGGGTCGATGTTTCTGCTCCAGGACTTCCCTGGTCCATCCTCAATCAAATATACTGGCTGCTACATATAGATTATCATGTACTGAGAAATGGCGGTAAACCCACAAAACAAACACAAAAGAACATCTTGTATTTGACTGTTATGCAGCTGTCAGATCAGTGAGTGATCTCAAGACCACTATGGCGTCTTGTTTGCATAAGACTTACTTGTTGACAGTGTACATAATCAATATTCAACAATCACGTCATGAGAGTTTTTTTTTCTTCTAATTTAGCTAATTGTTAGAGACAAGTGTATTCCGTAGGGTGCACATGTGACGAATGTGTGTGTGTGTGTGTGTGTGTGTGTGTGTGTGTGTGATTTGGATTTTTAACGTAGCTTTAACAATTTTTCAGTCATATTGCTACGATGTCTGCAGTGTTGCAGTTTATAGTGATGTCTAGCACTAGGGCATCATGTTCCATCCAGTCACATTATCCCGACACCAGGCCGACCAGTCCTAACACTAGCCTCTTAATGCTGAGCGCCTAGCAAGGCAGTTATTAGTACCATTTTTGGTATGACTTTGCCGGGGTTCAAATCCGCGACCTCCCGCATCCGAGGCGGACGCTCTAACCACTATGCCACCGGAGCGGTCAGACGAATGTATTATGTAAGCTGTACGTGTGGCGCACAGATTGATAGAGACAAATATATTATGTAAACTACGTGTGGCGCACTGATTGATAGAGAATAACTTATTGTGCAAGCAGCAAGTGGTGTGCACTGATTAGTAGAAAATAATGCAGATTATAAGCTGTTTATGTGGCACATTGCTTGATAGAGACAAATGTGCTCTGTAAGATGCACGTGATACGCGTGGATCAATAAAGAGAAATATTTTTAGCAAGCTGTACGTGTAGCGCTATGATTAATACACGTGATACACTGATTGACAGAGACGACTCTATTGTGACGCATTGATTGATAGTGGCAGGTGCATCATGTCCAACGCATGTGTGATGCAAACTGACATTTATATTTTTGTTGTTTTTCGTATTCTTTATCGACGAATAATACGATCAGTACCAGATGGCTGAGATAAAATGTGCCGTATATTTTTTCGAAAAAGATTTAGGTGTTATTTAGGCTAGGCATATCAGACACATACGGTTATTGTTGTTTAATTTATTCTTGTAACACTACCACAGAAATTATCATTTTGTACAAAAGCTGTCGCGCGTCAGATTGAAATAGCAGCGCTTGATTTCTAAGCATTTTACATGATAATCTATACTATTGTTGAACAGCTTTAGATAGGACCGCGCTACAAGACTGCAAACATAGTAGACTGGACCGCGTTACAAGACTGCAAACATAGTAGTTAGGACCGCGTTACAAGACTTGCAAACATAGTAGATATGACCGCGTTACAAGACTTGCAAACATAGAAGACACTACTAAGACTGCAAACATAGTAGACAGGACCGCGTTACAAGACTGCAAACATAGTAGACAGTGCCGCGTTAAAAGACTGCAAACATAGTAGATATGAACGCATTACAAGACGACAAACATAGTTAACGGTTATGAAACAATTATTATGTGCACAGTGGCCTACATTTAACAACTGCAGGACGGTCAATACCTCAAATAGACAATGAATGGAATTGCACGAGACATTCGACATAGTTTCACGAATGTAAGTAATCTAAAACTTATGCATGCTATAGTTATTATTGTCGTAGGTCTCAGTATTATTATTATTATTATTATTATTATTGGCATATGTTTGCATGCTATTGTTATTATTATCCTAGGTTTCCATGCTGTTATTATTATTGTCATAGGTTTCCATGTATTTTCCACATAGTTTTCTTCATACTTTCCCCGGTATTTTAATTGTTCATTTGTTTTCTTATTCCGGTCGTGCATGCATGTAACTCAACAAATGCGGGGGGGGGGGACATTATTCTTCTGTGGTGAACATTCAAAAGAAAATGAATAAATGAAACTTTGTCAAGAAAAAAGAAAATAAGAAATCTGCATCTAATGCTATCGGGTCTTTCAGTTTTGATGACGTTGTAGTAAAAATGTTGAATTTAAAATCTCAAACCCTTTCATGTTACCGCCAAAACAAGGAATACCATTAACGAAAAAGAACGTACAGACTTCGAGCCTTAAACCGGAATGCCAAATAACCAAATACGCAATTATATATGTGACATCACGGATGTACTTAATTTTCATAGTAAACTGTCTTCTCTAACTGTTTTCCCAGATTCTGTATTTTGCTATCTTAAGGGAAGAATATTTCGCACTAATTTTTATAGTCTCAGCATTTTAACCAATACTAGAGACAACGCCTAGTTTAATCTTGGGTGAGATTATTGTAAAGCAGCAGTTACTAAAAGCCTGCAACACTGACCACTACATGGGCAAGCGTGCTGCGTATTGAACAAGATGTCAGTTTCGATACGCGTTTTTTCCGCTCAGCTATAGGCGTATTTTTTCTTTCATTTTCTTCCTTTTTTTCAAAATTTTTAAATCAAGATTTCTCTATTTAATATAAAATTGCATTTCGATATTCTGGTTTCGATAGGGTAGCTATTGACCTATTAAATTTGCCAAAGAATAAAGTGTAAGAAATTTTATTTTATCCACGTGTATTTGTGTAAGTATAAAAACTTCTCACAATAACAAAAGTAGTTCCAATTAAAGGCTGCATACAAAACCAATGCATAAACTGTTATCTAAACACAATATACGGAGGCACAATAGGAATCCAATCATCATTTATTTCGAGGAATTATGGAGAAAAGTTCTAAATCAACTGTATTCTTTTCTTCCACGATATACCTACATTCCCATATAGAGCTTCGAATTTAGGTGATTACCACTGAATTTACGTGGCGACCAGATTCTTGTCATTTATTCAGACAAATAATTTGAACACTTAATTATCTCGAAAATCAATAAGTAAAAAGACCATTTTTGTAAAAATCGAAAGGCATTTAAATGAGGTGATAATTTCAGCAACGCACGCACAGAAGTGGTTGTCAATGATATACCACAATGACATCAAGAGGTAAGTGCAGCACCTGTGGTCTGATCAAATGCATATAATTTGGAAAGAGAATAATACTTTAAAAGTATGTCAGTAACAACAGCTTTACTAAAATGTAGATTGCCAAAGAGTTAAATGCTAATTACGATTGGGAATGTGACCGTTTTCTATTCTTCATAATGGTCAAAGATTTAAGTTCAAATCTTACTCCAAATTACAAGTATGGGTAAATGTATTTGTTCGTACGTGCGGATTGATTTGCTTATTTAGGAATATTTTCTATAGCATTAGTTTAAACTAGACTTCTGTTAAATAACTTAAGATTACTGCGCAATTTTATCAGTTTTCCAGTTTTGTAGTAAGCGTTACTTCTCCATGAGCACTCACAACAGTCTCTTTAACTGATGATTACTTAAGTTGTCAGTGTTAACAGCCTTTATGACGAATGCCTTTAAGACGAAGCAACAGAACCCCGTGTTACATTATGATCCATATCGATATGATTTATATCGATCCATATTAGATGTTAATCATTCTAGAATATCCGATCTAAGAGAACCTAATTCTTTTATAAATTCTTTCAATTTTGCAGCAGTTATTAAGTATTCATGATACCCACGAAGGCCTTTTGTGTTGATGATTTTATATGTTGTCAGTTAGCGTTAAGGACCTTTTTAGAAATTTAGACGAAGTAAGAAAGCATTGTTACATTGTGTTTCAGATATTTAAATATATGGTAATTATTTTTGACGTTCAGGTTTAAGACCACCTATTGTATCATGTTACACTGTATCTAGAATTCTAAACTGATGTTAATTATTCTAGAGGATCAGTAAAGGTGGGTCCAGTTCGGAGTGGGTAAGAGGGATCCAAAACAAGTAGGCAAGGGGTCTATAGGAGGCACCAACTGTGGTGACCGTAGGAACGAAGCCCTTAAAGCTCCCGCATTTTAGGTGTTTCCAGGGCACAATTAAACCTATCTGACTATACAGAAATCTTACTCTATGAAATGTTTTGTTTGTTTCGCACTCAGCTAGAGCCATGTGTTTAGAGAGAGGAATTTGTGGATGCAGACTTTGCCATCTATAGACGAGAAATAAATATTGAAGGAAGAAATACTACAGTTCTAGTCGAAATTTTCGGACATTTTGTGGTAGGCCATGTCCGTCAGTCCATACGTCAAAATGTGTGAACGTGCGTCCATCCATTGATTACTGCTTTCTCTTATAGCCAGAATAACCCACACCATTTGATGGGAAAAAGTAAGGATATTTACGATGGCTTCCAACTCTTTTTAACTTAAAACAGAGAACAGTGTGATGTGTGTCTATAGTTATATTTCCAATATTAACACACCCTAATTTGTAACACACACACACACACACACACACACACACACACACACACACACGATGCAAAGTATCTCCCTCCAAACCGTTTTGTATCGATCTAAGCAGCTATCAGAGCTTGTACGGTAATTTCCAAGCATTATCTTCAGCCACGAGTGGCACGCTTATGAGCACCAAATCAATATCATATTGGTGTAATTCAAAAGCACTTTCACAACGCCAGCAATTTCAATCCCATTATGCAAACATATCCAGTTCCAATTGGCAAATCTCGCGAGAAAGCAACATAACGTAAACAGAACACACTCCTACAGTTGCCCTAGTTAAAAGATTTGCAGAACCTTTGCCTTTTCTGTAGCTTGCTCGTGATGATTTGAGACAAATGAATCCGAACCATATGGCTAATGAAAATACACAGACCGTATTTGCTTGACTTTTAGATGAACTTCATGTGGGCATGTTAACGTCGCCTTTTCATTCCCAATGTTCTATATGACTCACGGTACTAATTCAGTTCCCATAGTAAATCTATGCAAACACCATGATATTAAAAATTCAATAGCTTTAAATTTCTGAGTGCTCATGATTTCAGACCTATATTTATCAGCATAGATGCATCTTGGTTGACAGCTTCATCATCATCATCATCATCAACTTTATGAGCCGCGGCATTTTCTGGATCTGCGTGTTTGAAACATGTGCTTTCAAATGAGTGTTTCAAAGCGAAGTCTGTTAAATGACTGAAATTCCATAATAAAACAATGTCGCTCTTTTAGTTACAACTATGATAAGCTCGCAAAAGATTAACTTCACTAAAATCTAACTTTCATTATCAACCAATCGTGGCCAGCCAAACCCATATATACTCTATTTCATCTTCACCCATTTCCAGACTGGATCCCAGTTTTACATACAGTTAGTATCGTGTGTCCTATAGTAGACAGAGGATAAAGATTTCTATATTAATATCTCGAAACGTTGATTCAAAAAAAACAACAGTAACATTTGCGTCGTTGCTATAATTAAACCAATACTTCCGAAACCATCATCACATAACTATCATCGTCGTCATCATCATCATCGTCGTCGTCGTCGTCGTCGTCATCATCATCATCATCATCATCATCATCATCATCATCATCAAATTCAACAAGTGCAACGACGACAACGACAAAGGGAATCTTTAGGAATCCAAAGTGTTAGACAACAATAATCATGTTCAGGTCCATGTTCTCATTAGTGTAGAAGATGAAAATGGTACCGTATTAAATAACGAGTTTAGTGTTCAACTACTGTATCCTTCACTTTAGAGAACATTTCCAAGGAAACGTACCACGATTGTTCAACACTTGCGCTATAGTCAGCTTTTATGTATGTATCGTAAATACCCGTCTTGATAATTATACACGTACGTAAAAAGAGACGCAGTCTTTAATAATTATATGTATCAAAATAAATCCAGACTTTATTGAAAGATTGTAAATAGAATGCTTCTACAAACTTTGACAACTTTTTGGGGTTCATGCATTATGTCCAACCGATTTGTACACATCTTAATGTGAAATCATTAACTGTGGTGTTTTCATGTGCGCAAAGTATCCGAACCCATGCATGCATGCGAAGTCATTAGGTCAGACACGATGGATGCAGGCCGAATGTGTTGGGCCGAACCCACGGATGCTTTTCACTGCTTAATGTATTTTGATTGAAGTCGTTGAATAAAGCTACTACTATGTGTAATATATTTGCATGATACGTTATTTCTACCAGAAGAAGGCATCGATTATTTGCATGACACGTAATTTCTAATGGACGAAGGCATCCTTTATGTGCAAGATACGTTATTTTTACCGGAAGACGGCAGCAATTATTTGTATGATAACGTTACTTCTACCGGAAGAAGGTATCCATCATTTGCATGGTACAGTATTTCCCAACTTCACAAGTTCATGTGTTTTTAACTCCAATCACATCTATTTAGACATTATGGGATTGCGAACTACAAGCAAGATTTACTTACCTCCGACACTGAAGAGCTTTGCAACGTGCAAAACTACGCACCTCCGAAAATGAAGATTTGACAGCGGAAATGCTCGAATAAGCTTCGGCAATTTTACGCTTTGCGTAAATACATATTAACTCACTTTTTAACGAATTATGTTTAGTTTTAAATTACTTTTAAGACATATTAGATTGACTTGAATATGTCACGAACATTAGCAAAGTAATGGGGCCAAGTGTTCGGAACTAATTTGATGCTCTTAACATACAGGCATGACCTCAGAGTTGATTAAGCGTAGGGATAATATTCAACATTGGATAGTAAATCGTCAGACAGCAGTCACTTATTTAGCAACTATGGTGCAGAGAGACGTTATTTCTACCGTAAAAAGGCATCCGTATGTTACATTAGTAGTGTCTCTGACAGAAATTGCGCCATCTGTGTAGAAAGCAGGGTACTGCGTCTATCTTGTTTATCGCTTTCATTTCCGTTCGTATGGTAAAATTTAACGGTAAGTTCCAGATAGCGCAGCCGTAAACATTCTTCTTTGATACATCTGCGGTCCCAGGTTCGCGCCTGGGTTCTGAGTTCTCACCCTAAAAATTAACCACACCATAATCCGAGCCTCCGAAACGAGGTAATTTAAGTTGAGTGTACTTATGCAACTGAAGTAAACGGACTTTAATAACTTTTTAATATTGTTTGTTCTTAATATTGCTGTAAGTAATGTCTCCAAAGGAAATCTACAGTTACTAATTATTGTACGGACAGGCACTGATCACTGGATCCGTGACTTTGTTTTTAAAACCAACCACTTTGTATAGGACTATTTTTCAAAACCAATCACTTTATTCAAGACTATATTTTAAACGACACGCTTTATTTTTTAAGTCAAACACTTTATAGAGAACTGTTTTTTTTTTTTGTTTTTTTTTTAAAACCAATTACTGTATGCAGGACTATTTTTTTTTTAAACCAATCACTTTATTCAGGATTATTTTCTTTTAAACCAATCGCTTTTACACAGGACTATTTTTTAAACCAATCACATTATACAGAACTGTTTTTTTTTTTTTGTTTGTTTGTTTTTTAAAACCAATCACTTAGTATGGAACCAATTAAAAAAAAAAAATAATCATCTTATTCATCAAGTTGAAGTCAGAGTGAAAATGACATGGTACCTTGTGAACTGTTTGGCGATCGGTTTGGTTATACGGTGTACGTTTCAGGTGTAGCTGAAATTAAATACAAGTGCGCCTAGGGCTTTTTTTTTTTAAAGCGCATGTTCGCAGGAATATGAGCTGGCAGAGGGCATAAAACCCACTGTGAAAGTGATTAATGCACGGATTTCGCACAAGTACTGACGTCATAAGTTCGTTAGTGACTTTACACTCTTTATTTCTTTCTCCCACGTATTCATTTCTTTTCAATAATAAAATGAATTTAATATTTTGGGGAATTAGTAAGCATGAGTGGCCACTTGAAAACCTAACGTCTTGTATAACAAATATATTTGACTTTGACAAAAATGTACTCGACGAAATTTTCATATTTATTGTATTACATTGTACATTTATTGGTTCTCGTTTGACCTTATTATCTTTACTTTAATTTGAGGTTTGCATTTGACATAATATCATTCAAAGCCATGCTTCGGTTGATTGTTACCGACTCTATGTTATAAATTATGTAACAGAAAGAAAATTAAACTAACAGTTTGAAGTAATATCAACAAGCAATTTATTTCTATACAATACAAAGTGAAAATTCAAGAGACACTTACAGTGTTGTGAACTAAATCCCAGATAATCCTAAATGTCATATCACAAGTCTGAACATATAGAATATTCCGAATTAATTCCAAGAGTCTTGAATGTCCTAATGTACCACAATGATACAACCCAGAATGTATTTGAATCAGTCCACAATAATCCAAAAGTAAATGAGCACTTTAGTAATTCCAATTAATATTTTTAAAAAATAATTCCTCTGGAATTATATCTGATATCAACAACACAAGTGCAAATTCGGATCATGATTTCCCACAGATTGATAAAGAACAGGAATGAGTTATTTGTTTATCAAATCCTTATTTATACATATTTTCAATGGACCTGCATCGTAATAGAATGTGAAGATTTCCAACGGATAAACCTAGTATAACTGTAAACAAGACTGGTCTTGAACTCTTGCTACGTAACATTCTGTTTACAACTACCTTACAATCACGACCAAACGTTAAGCACACAAGATAAATTCAATATACATAAGTTATTTACTGCTGTTACTGCTATTACTAAAAATACTTCTACTACTACCACCACCACTACTATTACTACTCTTACTACCACTACTTCTACTAATTATGCAACAATTACTACTGTTAATTCCACCACCACAACTACTACCTACTACCATTAATATTACTACCGCCACTACTACTACTGCTCTCACCACCACCAGTACTACTACTTCTGTTACCATTGTTACTACTATTACTTCCACCACTACCATCACCACCACCAATACTATTGCTACCAACACGATAAGCACTACTACTACTGCAAATTCCATTGACAGTCAAAATTCTGTTTTTGCAGATGTTGGCTCTTCGAAATTATGTCTGCACACGAAGTATATTTCATTAAACGTTATCATTCTTAAATGCGTGTCTCAGTATCAGTGCCTTATATACAACCGAGTTCAATGTGTTCTTGGGTGTAGTTCGACGTGTTGTCCTTTAGAGATGCGCCGCGAGTAAATGGGTTGAAGTTGACTAAAGTGTGTTTGACGAGTGTGATCAGAGAAAAGATCTTTATTTGTATGTCACCCGTCGTGTCTCACGAACTGGGTATATGCTACAGTTTGTTTTATGGTACCGTAACACACGTAGGTTGTTTAGGGCCTAGGTAGTTAGAGTGAAGTGCCATGGCCTCTGACGCAGATATGCGCTGATCCAGTGGTAGAATTCGAACCGGCATCTTTTCGGTCACGAGTCCAGTACTCTAACCGATGAACCACCGCGGCTCATTGCTCCATTAGTCGCCCCGTACGAAATGCACGATGGCATATTGGTCTTATTCTAAATTTATGAGGTGGGGGTATGGTAGAATGTTACCATGGTTTCAACCCAGGTAACCCAGCAATGAAGGAATGCGGCATACAGATAAAAAAAAGAGCGTACCTGGAAGTACGTATATGAGAATGTTGCCCTTATGTATAAGACACATAACTTTGAAGTAAATTTGGATATGGCTTTTTCTGGCAATAGTAAATGAAAGATTTTGAAATAACCATCAAATTTATCGCAGATTCTTCTTATAAGATTTCTTTTCCTCAAAAACATCGCTGCTTTCGATCAAGGATGTAGATCTAGTCAAGACATCTTTGCAAAGATAGGCTTGTTGTGTCGGACCGTAAAATGCGATACTACTCAAAGGCACGCTACTCAAGACGTGACGTCAAATTGCCGTTTACTATCGATTATTTCATGCGATACTGTCAATTGTTTTTTTTTAAAGGCATTAATGCTTTCTAGCCTAGAGACTGGTGTTTACATTCACAGTCCATAACTTCATCTGCTCTAAACCGCGATGCGAGAGTCTACTAATTTGCACCAGCATGTGAAGAGCTATAACACTCCCTAGGAAATAAAAGAAAGTAACGGCCAAAATGCATCTCAAGTTGCATGAGAGATTCATGATGTAAATTATTTGAAACTGAAAACGATAAGTTGCCATTACTACCTGCAAGAACCTCAAGATGATCTTTTCAGTGTTGCTCATGATCCATTATCGTATATTGTTATACATGGTTTTCCTCGTGAGCTCTTATATATATATATATATATATATATATATATATATATATATATATATATATATATATATATATATATATATATATCACATACATTAAAAAATAACATGCATTTAAAGTGTTGGTATAAAGCAATTTGATATACCAATACTATTGGTATATCAAATTGTGATCCGCCCATGGCGCAATAATACGCATATATAAACATTCTCGCGAGCGTCTACAGTTGATTCTAGATCAATGATCAATTTCCACACATTAGTCACTAGTGACGTATGAAAAATAACGATGAAAAGTATTAATAATCCCCGTTTTCTAAATTAAATTAATATGGTACAAATTTTCATCACAATCCTTTCTGCTTTCTGTTCTCCCTTCGCGTCTCATGCATAACGGACAAACTGCGCAGAAATGTGGAATGAGAGAGAAAAGGAATTTGGGCTGGATTAAAACCTTGAAATAGAAATTACACTAAGTAACCTACAAGAAATATGGTTCGTCGTAACGATACGTGTGCACTTTCCTTGGGATTTATCTACAGTGTTTATCAATGATACAAAGTTGCAAACCAGTAAATTTCTCGGTTACGTGGTACACATACTGTGATATATTTAACGTTATGTTTTTTTGTTTTTTCTTAAACATACCATAATGTTCTAAAAAATCGATTATTATTATTTAAATATGAAAATGTCCGAAGGCCTCTCTCTCTCTCTCTCTCTCTCTTGACCATCGTAGCAAGATACGGGCTAAAATCTATGAATTGACGAACGTAGAGGATTTTATTTTGTGTCATCCCAAGATAACTCTGGACTTATGAATGATGGTAAAAGTTACGTCAAACCGACCAAAGGATGAGAGAGAGAGAGAGAGAGAGACAGAGACAGAGACAGAGACAGAGTTTCAAAGTCAAACCGACCAGAGAGAGAGAGAGAGAGAGAGAGAGAGAGAGAGAGAGAGAGAGAGAGAGAGAGAGAGTTTATGGTCAATTCTACTGTTGCTAAAGCGGAATAATGGCTTAGATCAACTGTAAATATATTAAAATATTTTAATTACCTCTTGTTGGTTCGTCAGTTGGCTTAGTTTCTATTCCACATTAATTTCAAGGCGTAGCTATCCAAGTGTTGCTAGTGCTCTACTTTTATCATTAAAACCATCTTTCATGTTTAAATCATAAGTGTGTGTTATATTGATTTAATCAATGTGGAGAAAAATAGAAACCAAGAAAAGAAAACAATCAACTTATCAATATGCAGAGGTGATTGCAAATAGCCACTAAAGACATAGAACTACATTTTGTAGCGGACACAGTCGGGGATGTGAGGAGTTCATTCACTAGGTCAATACACGGCTGCCTGTAGTAAATCTGAACTCCGTTCAAAGGGCAAATATATGTATTTGTATGTGATATAAATAAAATATACGTACAGTATGTACGCTGTATCAATGATATACCACTCGTTATATAAATTTTTCATTAAAAGGAAACTCAGCAAGCTTCGTTTCCTTTTAATGAAAAATTTATACATCTCGTGGTATATCATT
>JAECUM010031771.1:0-11233 GCA_016617855.1 Megalonaias nervosa
ATAAAAGATAATATCAGTATCTGAATAATTATTTAAAAAAATATAGTCCCCATAACCCCATGTGAACCTCTAAGTTGCCATATGACATCCTAGCAGGATCAGAAGGTCAGGGGACTGTTTTGAGGATGATTGTATGATTATGAAATATATACATATGGTTATGATTTTGATTTTGGACAGCACAAACCCCATGTGAACCCCTAGGTTGTCATATGACATCCTAGCAGGATCAGAGGTTACATATAAACTTATCCTAATGATATATGAACATGAAATATATACAAATGGTGATGACGGGGGAAAATCTTGTCTACGTCCAACAGATTTTGTACACTCTCCCCCCATACAAAACCCCGGGAGTGTAAAACGTACACCCCTCAAGGGTGTATGATAGGAGAGTGTATTTTGTCTGTTGTGGATATCGAGGAAATTTCTCCGGGTTCCCCCCCAATTAAATAAGCATCAGTCGCAAATGCAAGATAATATCTTTAGCATTTTTTGAGACTCGAACACGCGAGAGTCTGTAGAGCTTCGATCTACGTCAAACCGTCTTACCATTTCGGCTATCGTTCTCTTATCAATGATATAGTTAAATTTAAGTATATATATAATATTTATGCTGTCTCACAGAACTTGTATTACTAATAGAATGTAGAATTGTACTTCAGTTTTTCAGAATTTCATAAAATAATTTTGCACGCATAAAGTTATAGTTCGTTAAGGTAACAGACAGACAGACGGACTAATATACACGCTATCAACTGAGCTATCGGATCTTGTTATAAATTCATATTGAAAAAGTTAACATGTGTTTACCAATGTGTCAGTCATATCGTTATTCCTAAAAACTACAATATTATTAACAAAAACCATATTTTCTGTCTAAAATGAGATTTTATATTTCTAGTTTTCCAAAATATATATAATTCTGTATAACACTGAGTCTATGCGTGCAGCGGATATTGATTTAGTTATAATATATATAGCGGTCTTAAAATAACTTTACGCATATGGAATAATCAATATGCAGCCACAACTTTCTAGATTACGGATTTTATGTAAACAAAAGAATAAACATCCGGATAAAAATGCTCTATGAGCGTACATACAGGTTTATATTAAGAGATTCGTTTCTCGTGTCCAGAATGTTTCCTGCCTGGTCAGTGAGTTTGAAATTTATTCTTGTCAGAAATGGATTATGAACTCGCAGGTAAACGGGATTAATTGGTTCTACCACAATTAGCCAGCCTGGGGGGGGGGGGGGGAATCGGGCTAAAACTGAATAATATGTACCCTTGCTCCGCAGTACCACTGCGGTGGTTAGATTTAGAAAGATCTACCTGATAGCTACCTTCAATAATATCACATACCAGATTGACTGCAATAACTGATGTTATGTTTACAATGCCCGGTGATATATGTCTACCGGCACCAAAGGAGTTGTTATTGTGTTTTAGTATAGCCGGTGGTGGGGCTATTTTTCTCCATGAATCACACATCCTTTTAAAATGTTCATCAATAAGATCATTAACTGATTTCTTTAACTCGGACGAGTTAAATCCGGGAATGATGAATGTTGGTAGCTGTTCTTGCGTAATTCCGAAATATTTAAGAAAAACTGTTGTAAATAAGTGATTATTTAGAACACGCTGTTTTAGATCGTCTTCATTAACTATATAATATTCATAATATGTTACTTCATTTGAGAGTACTAATCTTTTCTCTCTGTTAACAAAAACATTATTCATGAACTCTAGGTCTGAAGCAACTTGATTCAAATGCTGTATCGTTTCAATTATCTGATTTTTTAAATCATCGTTGTAAAAAACATTAATACTTGAAAATAAATTTTGTAGATTATTAAATACACGCTGATGTTCAGATTTAATTGTATTAGCGTATGAATTTATCAAATCAATATCAAGTGTTATTATCGAACCTTTCTTGCCATCAATGAATTTCGTAAAATAGATTTCCATTCTATCTATATAATGTATAGCTCTTCGATCGCCTAAATATTTTTGCCATGGATAAGCATCTTCTACTTTTCGATATTCTGGAATATTTATAAACACCCTTTTATCAGTAATGAAGTCGGATCGCTGTGGTTCTGGTGGTCCCTGATAAGCTGGTGCAACTTCAGGCCATCCTAACACAGATCTAATCGAACTTTGATAAATATCTACGAGATAATCAGGAGAATTTATTTCAATAACCGCAGATAGTGTTGGTTCGTGAATAGTAATCGCTATTTTAGATTCTTTCCCCGTGATAGATTTAATTCTGCGTTGGAATTCATCATTAATCTGTTCTATTTGATAACTGCCCGTTGAAATTCCAACAACCTGCCAGTCAGGTGTTCCATCCGGTTTATTTTTATTCGCGAATACCAATGAATTATTTGGTTGTTGTCCACCAAACGGTTTTGATCTAATATTTGGCCAACTATAATAAACTCGTAATTGCGCTAATGCTATTTCCTTTGCTGGAATTGCAGTCGGAAAATTAACGCTAAATTCAGGATTGGTTGAACTTAATGATATCATAGCAGTTTTTGACGGCGTTGTATTAGCTACGATCTGCTGTAATAGTTCACGCGATTCTGACATTATTATTATAGTTATTATTTAATTCTCCATCTTTCCGTCAGTAGAGAACGCATCGCGTTCCACTATGAACGCTTCATCGTAGGTTTTCATTATCGTTACGAACTCCTCATCAGATATTTTACCATCACTGAGATACGCTGAAATATACGAGCATAATTTAGTGTATGCGGCTGTTGCTGTGTGCAATTTCATCACGTACTCGTTTAGTTTATTATTCGTACACGTAGATATTTTTTTAGAGATAATACTGAAAATACCTGCGCATGTTGTTGCTGTTGAAACTATAATCGTTACAACTACAGGCGCTGTCATCGTTATCGTTGATAATAATAATCCACTTCCAGCAATAACAGCAGAAACCGAGTATACCATTATATCAATAACGACCATACGACGACGATATTTTTTTTACCTTTATCGTGTAATCGTCGATGATATTTTTTAGTTTGGTTTGACACTCACATGCTTGAGCGTATCTGTGACGTTGAACGTCGATAAATGATTCTTGATTCATTATACTTATTTAAGTAACTAATTCGGGAGTTTCAGCTACGAACTCAATACACCACCAATAAGTCGCTGCGGTTAACTTTTTATCATTCGCTATTAGCATAAATGTTTCTTCAGTATCTTTATTTAACACTATAGACACAATTCCAGAAAAATCATCAGTTGAATGACGCCATGGAAATGTGGTAAATATACTGAATTTTGCACTACTAAATACAGATAATCTGTATACACCAGTAACCTCTGCAGTGTGTTTAAAAGTGTTATTTTCCTGCGACCATGTTGCCGTTCCTGATGCGACTGTGTACACGATATTAATGATCTGCTTGTGAGGAATTTTAACGAGATTAGTTTTTTGAATAATATTAGGAATACCACTAATGATATCGTTGAGTCTTGCGTTAATGTCAGCGAGATTAATAATAACAGTAGGTGGAGTTCCAAAAAATTCGTTAATAGATCTGTTTATATTTCTACGAAAATTTAGAAATGTTTGTACATGATTAAAATATTCAGTTCTAAATGAAGCAATTCCATCATTAATTGTCGTTAATGAAGTAGTTATTGGAATTTCTTTATCGTCGACGTATTTCTTCGTTGCGGCGTCGAAATCTGTTTCTGGTGTTCTGAGATTATTAATACCATTATTATTCATGTCGAGAAATGCACGCATTGTACCACCGCGCACTGATACGTATTTGGATTCTTGATCATCGACGTATTTTTTTGTTGCTGCGTCTGTATCTGCGATTGGATGTCCAAGATATGTAATTTTTCTTCCTGACATAATAACATCACCGGTAAATACATCACCAGTTTTCTTAACATAGTCGTTAACCGACTTACCGGAATCCTGTATTTTACCCTGATCAGTGAAAGTAACGACATTATTAACAACCGCGTTGGGAATTCGTACAAGAACATCTAGTAGTTGTATATTACTCGTTTTTAATCGTCCTTGTTTGTCCTGAAAAACGATGACTTTATTTTGATCCACACTCGTTATATTTAATAAATCATCGATTTCATTTCTGAGTTGATCAATGGTTGCATATTTAGATAAATCGACCTTCTGAGCTCTACCTGAGGATCTTCCGTAAATATCTACCATTATATTTACTGATATCAGTTTAAGTACTATGACGTAACGTAGTGAACGCGTGTACGACTTTATGAGGCGGTGCTGTTGATTTTGATATAGCATCAAGCACAGCGAGAGTTTCACGACCGCATATTGGAGGATCAGTTATTTTTTGTGTTGGTAGCGTTGAATACCAGATTGGAATATCGCCGGTAACGTACTTTAAAAATTCTTTTGGTGGTGCTAATCCATAGGAATCAAAATAAATAATTCCACTTGGATCAATTGCATATCCTACCCAGTGCGTGCCCGGTCCAGAGTTTTTATCGAGATTAATGATACCAGTTTCAATATTGTTTGTTTTTTTTGGTAATTGACCGCGCATAAAAACACCTCTGAAATTTTTTATTTTTAATTGCTTAGCAGCATTAAGTAAATCAAAATTGGACATGGGTGTTATTAGTAAACTGTCCCTGGTAATCTTAGACCTTTTCCGTACCAATGTGGAGTCCCTGGTAATCTTAGACCCTTTCCTTTTTTTTTGATTCCTTTTCCGGTTGCTTTCTTTAACGCCATTCCAGCAGCTGTTCCAACAGCGCCTAGCGCAGCTGCTTTTGCAACAGCTGGTGCTGCAGCTGCTATTAATGCTGGTATTGCTGCGAGAAGTGGAAATATACCACCTGTTTTAGCGATGTCTTTGATGGCGCCCGCAGAAAGATTAAGTTTGACGCCTTTATTTGATTTTTTTAGCGTCGTTGAAGTTTTTGAACTGACGCTCGGTCAACGACAGTTTATTTGCACCGGTCATTTGTTCTCGCTTTAGCGATATTTTTATTCCACAATTATTTTTTGATGCTGATTGCAGCCTTTTAATCTGACCAGGAGTCAGACTTACACTAACGTGATGATATGACATTATAATTATTATGAACGATCTAATTACATGTTTAGAAAATATTTTACATATTTTCTACTGGAGCATCAATAACTCTCATTCGTCCACCAACACCTTCGAGTAACATCGATTTATCGCTGAGTATAACAGCAATTGTTCTGTAATTAGGAACAGCTGCAACATCTCTATTAACACGAGCTCGAAAATGAATATCTACAACAGATTGTCTGGTTAAATCTAAATGTTCTAATGAAAAGTAATAAATCGGATACAGCGTTGTAAAATCTAACTGAGATATTTGTAAACCAGTATCAATATTTTGATCACGACCCATGAATATCATTAATCGATGATATGCACGTGCTACATGATTTTGATCGAAATTCAGTAATATATCTTCGGATGGTTCTTGATGTCCATTTATCCTTAATGAAACTTCAGAAACACCGAGTTTGTCAAATATCATTATACTTTCATCTTGATCGTTTATTCGTGCATTATTTTGAAACGCAATAAATATATGTCGCGGTGCAGAAACACCTTGCTGTGATGCTATTTGCCATGTAAATAAACCATCAATTGCACTCTGGATAGCATCTGTGGTCATAGTCAACCACGATAACGTCGATTTACCACCTTGACTCATGAAAGATAACAACCGGTCATCTTCGGATATTGACGGAGTCATCGCTGGCATCCACAGGGAAAGTTTTGTAAGAATTACTTTACCAGCAGCAACTGCACCAGGTCGCCAGATTGCATCATTATCATCGCCTTTTCGTACAAGTACAACTGTGTGCTTAGCTCCGAAAATGACTTTTCTGACATTTCTACAGAATCCAAAGATATGTGACAGTGGAATCGCACATGAAAATCCTCTCCTATCACCTTTTAACATTGATTTACGTACTGCAAATCCTAAGTTGAAATTTGCATTCATCGATAATACTGCAGGACCATCAGCAGCTCCTCCTGCAGCTCTCACATCACCAATATTTACATTTCTACTTTCTGGAAAATCAGTTGTATCCTTTGCAAACATCATTGACGGGCCAGCCGATCTTGAATAATCGTCGCTGTATCTTGCAAGGCCTAGTATTGTCGTTGCAACATCAACGTCTTTCTGGATTGATTCAATATTTTTCCGTCAATCATGTACGTAGCGCTGTCAAATAACGCCATAATACCATTATTAACAAAACCAACCCTATCATCAGCTCCATATGCTACTGGTGCTGCAGGAACAGCGTTATTTAAAATTTCACCTTCTACTTCAATAAAAGCCTCAGCAGGTAGAAAATACCTACTTGTATCTTGAACCTGTAGTTCAATTCGTCCACGCTGATCTGGAATTCGTGCGTCGTAAGAATAATACTGATAATCGCGCACAGACTCATCTTTGAGAACTGGTGCATCCATGTCAAACGCGGGATTGGATATGCGCTTAAACATCTTTATTATTATCGTCTTCGTCTAACTCGAAGACCACTTCGGGAAGTGAGACCACTTCCTGCTATCAGACTAGCGGTTATATTTTTTTTCCTTTTCCGACATCGGGATATCAGCTAACTCCGCTAGTTTTTGATTAGCTGCTTGATTTATTATTTTACTGACATTTGCTGGCATCACTTCAGTGCTAGGTAATTTCACAGGTCGGGCTGGTCTGCGTATTAATCGTGATAGTCTATCTTTAATTGCTGAAAACGCTTTGCTAGCGAGATTACCAACAGCGCCTATACCCTTTTCACGAACAACATCAATAGCTTTCATTCCCAGCTGCTTTGCAATCGGTATTGCTTTTGGGGCTATCCTTCTAAACAGACCCTGAACAACATCACCTAGTCCATCTCCGTAGGTTGCTCTGTATACAGGTAATCGAGAGTTTATTACCCTGACCATGGTAGGTCCACGAGTATTGTGTATGATCATTTTATTATTAAGTGATTTTATCACTAATTACATACTTAATCACTATAATAATCATAAGTAACATCGTCACTGATTTCATTAATGAGAGATCGATATACATTAATATCCATGATGCCGCCACTAAATAATCGTTTGCAAATATCAGCTACTTCATTAATGATTTCTGGGGAATTATTACCAGCTCGTTTTCCTCCGATGAGAATTTCTAATCGATCGACATCAGCAAGAACGTTATTGGGACAAGTAATAAGACCACTTCCTAAACCACTTCCAGTTGCTTCGGGAGCGTCTTGAAATTCTTCTTCTTCTTCTTCTTCTTCAATTGGTTTTGATGGTGCTTTTTTACTTGGTTTCGATGGTTTTGGTGATACTGGATAATCACGAAGTGATTGCTCAAATGGTTTTGGTGTTGTTTGTTTTGGGGGTTTTTTCTTCTCTTTTCCTGATTTGATTAAATTATCAATTGCATTACTATAATCCTGATAAAGTGGATCATCATCTCTAGCTTGTTTAGCATTCATAAATATGCGATATAATGATTTTTTCCATTGTTCACGGTTTTTAATATCTTTAGCGTGTTCAGGTTTCATTAATTTATCTCTTTGACTAAAACTATCCACAGCAAATTGAGGTAATTGTTGTAGTTTCAATTTTTTAATTGCTTTAATAGTTTCTTCATTAAATTTATCTATCAATTCAACTGCTGATTTTGGTTCAGGGGCTAGTGTTTCAGCACCTTCTGCTTCATCACCTTCTGCTTCATCACCTTCAGGTTGATCTTCATCCTTAGGTATTTCCGGGACTGGCATCGCAGCAGCTATTTCAGCTGGAGGTTCACGTAAAATTTCTTTTGTTTTCTTAGTTCTTCTTGCTATTTTTTCAGTTCCTTCTGCTATTTTTCCAGTTACTTCAGCGGTTTTCTCTAACACAGGTTGAATACCTTTAGTGGTTTCAGTGATAGGTTTAAATAATTGTTTTGTATCCTCTTCAAATTCAACTTGAGATTCCTGACGCGATTGTAGTTGTTGCTTAACAGAATTACGAACGGGTAGATATTTTTTAATTGCCTCTAGTCGCTCTCGAGCTAATTTAGCTGAATGTGGTTCTCCGATACTCATTATTGATAATATTTATAATGGCTGTTTAATTTATAGCAGCAGAGAGGGTGAATGACATACGCACGTGACCAGATTGTGAAAAAATCTGGTCAATTAAAAAAGTTTTCATTATTAAGACAAAAACTTATTCTTTTTCAGGGAACCCTTAATTTTCAAAAATAAGGTCTCTACAAAGTTGTAGGGTTCACCCTCTCTGCTGCTGGAGATGAAATAAAAGAAGAGTTAAAAGGCAAGAAAATCCTACAAACTTAAAATCTAGCTGCCCCGGTCGTATGTCGGGTGAACTCACTTCAGTTGATCAATTGAACACTGTTATAAATGTTATTGTGTATGTAACATAAACTACCTTAAATTAACCGACTCATTGATAACTGTGATCAAAGATAGCACGGCAACCAAGCGAAAAGAATAATATACTTCGTAAAATAAAGAGCTTGGTTTCACAGATACGGACCATTGTGGGCAAGCGAGTTTCAGAGAATTCTTGAGCTGGCACTTCGAGATATCCTCAAGAATGATAAAAAGTTTCATTATTACTTTCAATGAAATCACGATATCAATACTGTATTAATTGAGCAGCACAAAAATTGAGATTCGACGTAGACGATTGTCTCACGAAAATTTCGCTTGCTTTTTGAACAAAAGGAATCTTGTTTGGTGGTGTATCAACAGTTAGTCTAGTTCCCTGCTCTTTTCACTCCTAATTTGGCAGGATACAATGCCATACCACTCCGGGAACCAGACTCATCAAGAAGCAGTGACGTAATACACACATGTTTTCGTGTAGACGTAATGGTTGTTGAAACCAGTTGGAACGATCTTTCACATGTTGGACATTTTGAAAATAAATGTTATTTAAACAGAATAACGAACAACTTCATTAGAAAAACTGCGTTATTAAAGGTTATTATCGACGTGAATGCAAAACGAGGATTCAGTCATTAAACAGCAAAGTTCCCTAACCACGAACCCCCCCCCCGCTGTTTTCTCGATGTCCAAGCGATTTTTTTCAATTTTTGGAGGTCCCTCGGTAACTCGCGCCCTCGCTTATAGCGCGGTCTATGTTTGTGGACCCCTTTGTGCGCGAGTTATCGAGGGAGTGGTGTATTCAGAACACATAATCATGGAGAAAATCTATCAACCAATACATATTAAATATGCATCACAAGTTAAAGTTTTGAGCAGACGTTTTGCGATCGACTACGCTCCCCACAGCCTTATGCGACACTCGAAGGATTACGAACTTATAAGGAGTGAGGAGAACTAAAAATAATTTAAAATAAATAAATTCACTGTGTCCAGATGTAAATTGATCGATAATTGAAAATTACCTAGGTTCTATTAATACGGGAAAAACTCTTTTTATCTGAACAAAATGGTTATATTTTGAAGACATTTTATTGTGTTTGTTTAATCCAAAAATAACAACAATGCAAAATAAATTTGCTTTGTTATCCTTAGCAACGCATTCCTAAAATAAGCGCAAGACAACATTCAAAAACATTACATGTTTCTGCACCTTTTATATCCAGTGGAAACGTGTATTCATTTGCTGCTTTCCAGCAGCGACGTCTAATATCTACTACCCTTGGTGATGAGATTCTTGGGGAAGAGAACATGGGTAAAGGATACCTGATATCGTATGCAAGCGGACCTTCTGCTGTTACATTTTGTGCATGAAAGTACATTTTGTGTGACAGGTAGGGGCAATGGCTTACATACGAATTATTATATCTAGTAAGTTTCAAAATTTGTCTTTCGTTGCGCTGTCGTACAAAACTGTACTCTGATAGTTGAAAGTGCTCCCATTATTCACTTACAATAAAGATGAAAGCAATTCGACCTTAAAGCACAGTAGTTCCATCTTACGTTGCATTTTGAGTGTACCTAGCTGATCACAAAGCCATAAAGGACAATCTAGACCAATGAACGCAAGAACAAATGAATCAGTGTGCTTCACCGACAAATGTATATTAAATATATGGCATAAGTACGATGCAAGCAGTAGGGAAAATCTTCATGTGAAGTCAGTTACCTAATTTCGCGCCCTTGGTTGCGTTTATGATCAGTTTTGAAACCGAATTTCGTACATTATTGTTCCTAATTATAGTTGACTAAATTTGAGCTTTTAATTTTTTTTAAAAACATTCGTCGGTTACTTGTCAAAGTGGTTGTTTCAACAATGATAACCCTAGGCCTTTGGTCGTCAGAATTTTACATGGAAAAATATCCAAGACCACAGCTCGCCACGATGTTTTTGAATATCTTCTTGCACAATTTTTCAACTCCTTAGACAGCCTTTGGGCTAGGCCTGTGTCACATAAACTCTGACCTTCAAGCAATATTAACACTTAGCTAGTTTCAAGGTCCAGTTGTCTAGGCCTCCAGTCATGTTTTAACAGGGGGACCTCGCAAACGCAATCCAAAATATTCAGCTTGCTTAGGTTTGAATTTAACTGTTACGTGAATTTTCCATGTAGAGTTTATGGACGCTCTAATAATTATATATCACCCTGTCAGTACGGATGTCTGTTGGATTATCATGATGTTTGGAAGATCCACAATTTATTTGACCCAATATGTTTAATTGACATTTCCCATAACAGTAACACAAGTCAAACCTGTTGGCGTTATGGTCAGCTCCACTAGGGCCACTGTGAATTGCGTAACAACTAGGCGCAAAACCTACAAATAACACTGATGTCCGTTGAAGCGTGGCTATTGTTACAGATATATAAGGATTCTACCATACACATACTTCTTTCAAAGCCTGCCTTACAAATTCACACTAGATGTACGAAGTAGAATCCTATCATGAACACCAGGTTGTATACAAAATATCCATATATACCATGTGACCCATCTACCAATACAGCATTTATTTTATCTACTAAATTAAAATATACCACGTTGTCTATTTATATATACACTATCTAGTCCATCTGTGAATATACCACTTAGTATATCGGCCATTTCACCATTTACTCCGTCTGCCAATGTACAGTACAGTCCAGCTGAAATGCTTCTAAACATCATGTCAGATACTATCAACTTCAAGAGAAAATCGCATATTTTCTCATATGCATGTTTT
>JAECUM010031772.1:0-25229 GCA_016617855.1 Megalonaias nervosa
TATATATATATATATATATAATAGTGTTTGCCTTTGGTTTCATAATAAATCTTTATAACCGGTTTGCTGTTTTTTTAATGTTTTGCATAGGACAAGTGAAATATTATCATGTAAAGCAACGATAAACACATGAAAAGACTTAGATTTATAATTTATGATAAAAGCTCTACTATCTATAAAATATACATAAAATGTAAAACTTACATATCTCGGAAACTGTAGCGATTCAATTGTTTTAGTTGTCATATTTGAATTCAGTATATCCAAGTCCATAATAAATAGCACATTTTATCTCTGGAGCAGACGGCTTCTAAAAACTTATATATCAGTGTTATAAGTCTTGTTTACGTTGATATAATAATCACCAATCCAGTGGTAGAAAGTACAGTCAGTTGGTCGTTGCCATATCTCGCCCAAGAGAGACTAGGTTCGATTCTCGAATTGGAAAAAATTATTTATTTGCTTGTTTAGTGCCATGTTGTGTCTGTAGTAATCAAGGTCCATATGCAGAATAATTAAATAAATAAAAACTAAACCTCGTAAAATAATGTTTGCATAACGTGGTCAAATCTTGTCACATCGTACTGCACCAGCTTAGCTCTGAACTGGTTCTATAGGAATGCATTAGTTAGAGAGACTTGGGGGAGTTTGTAGGGTTGTGAAGAGTGTCCGACACCTATATCTGGAGCCGCAAGGGGCTGATACGAGGTATATAGGGACATTGATAACCGAAACTCGTCAAGTCTGCTCCTGAGGATGCTATGATAACAAACACTCGCCAAAACTCCACATATGCACCGTAGGAAGCGGGTATGAAGTATATATGAACACATTTAAGTCCTGACAAAAGAAAAGTTGTGAATGCACGAACTTGGCAATGGCTCCCAGAACAGAACTGGAACAGTATGCTGTGCATGAAATGTCCCAAATAAATGACATGGTGGAAGGAGGGGAGATGAATGGTTCTCTCCGCAAGTAAGTTTAAGTTAAATGCAGCATCAACACTGAAAAGCACACATATCTACAGGCATCCCATTTGCTGTATAAATGTCTCAAACAAATGACATAATATTTGATCACATGCTCCAACTCAGTCATCTGATTGGTTCAACATGATAACATATCTAAATTTCGTTACTAGCTTATTAACATATACTGGTTGCAATGACACCATGTCTCGGCAGCTTCTGCTTAGACTAATAATATTTTACTCTCTTGATAATAATAACCTAACCTAACCTAGCAAGTGCCAAGGTTTTGAGAGAGTCCGTCACGTTCTAGAGTCTATATGTGCGGCTAGAAAAAATCATTTTTGGTGATGTCTTGATAGCGTGGTGGTATTTATGCTAGTACGTACAGGCAGGTGGTGGTTGCCATATCTCGCCCAAGAAGACACAGGTCCGAATCCAGACATGGAACGAATTATTGATTTACTTGTTTAGCGCTAGGGTGTGTCTCTATTTATCAAGGTCCCTAGATCGTCACCCATGGGGAATAATTAAATAAATAAATAAAATAAACATAGTAATAAAATCTCTTGAGTAATTCTGTTTAGGTCAGTGCTTGGAGTAATAATATATTACGTTCTTAAGAATAATAACCTAACCTAGCCAGAGCCGAGGTTTCATGACATATAAATATAAGCTTCCAGAGTGTCTGTTATGTTCTAGAGTCTATATCTATGACTAAAAAACATCATTCTTTGGTGATGTCTCGATGGCCATGGTAGTATTTATGCTAGAACGTACAGGCAGGCGGTAGTTGCCATATCTCCCCCAAGAGGACCCAGGTTTTAATCTCGACAGGAAGCGAGTTATTATTTTGCTTGTTTAACTGAGTAATTCTCCTTAGGCCCGTGCTTAGAGTAATAATATATCACTCTCTTTATACTAATAATCAAGTAGGAATCATGCCATATACTAACCTTGACAGGAACATCGATCTTTTGATGCCATATGGGCCTAAAACTGATGCTATGTAATATCCATGGTATGTGGTGCCAAACCTTGGATGATGTTCTGTTTTCGTAAGTCTAATTCTTGTATACTGATACTCTCGTAGTTAATACTGATGGGATGAGATGACCACTATTTTACACATATCTAATTGTCTATCACATACTGAGGGCGTTCTATGTACCTGACTCTGGATCATTATAAATAATAGTGCCCCGTAGGTGAATCTGCTCTCAGAAGAAGAGCACCATATTGTGTAGATTCCAGATCAAAGTGTACTCGCTGTCGATCTTCGTGATTCAATATATCATTCTCTCTCATGACGAATCAAACGATGTGTAATCCTTGCAGTAAAATAGGATGATGAAGTAGGTATACTCCTTCCAATACCTGGCTACCGCTTTATACTTCTGAGTGATTATCCACACAAATATCTTAGCATGTCTTGAAGTAAATGTCAGCAATGAGAGGACATTTCTATTTCTATTTTATATTATTAGAACCGAAGACAGATCAGCACAATCATCGAGGATTACCAGTGTCTCAGAATGATCTTCTTTTCGGATCGATACGTTCTCTCCACTTGAGAACGTATGCCATTGATATCCTTTCACGAGGGATTAATCCCGTGAACATTTCTATCTGTACCGTGAATCTAGTATTCATCATATGCCATATTCAGATCAATCGTAGGACATATGGCGATGTCGCTAAATCTTTTATAAAAATGCGTTTCAGTCAATCTACATATCATCACAGCATCTCCTACCTATAATCATCTCACAGTGGGGTGGAAGTCGTGCAAACAATTTCACTTATAGCTGTCTATCACTGTTCAGCATAAAACAAGAGTGGAGAAAGTCGGACATTTCTCTCCTTTCTTAGCAACTTGTGACTTTTCTCCACTTCCTCTAATACACAATTTGACGAATTCTTCCTTGCGATATCACCAGCATCCATGATCCAGTACACGCAGCAAGTTACATCGCTTGCCATTTCAGATATCTATCTTTCTACCTGAACAATGGAGGGCGTTATCTTCTACGGTTCCCATATCGAGCGTCAGTAAAAAACGATTCAAGAAGAAGTCACCGATGTTAGTAAAGAACGTCTAATCCTGCTTTATGATGTCGCTGAAGAAGATCCTCGTGGCCACCATAAATCATGATATCTGTTGTTACGGATATGTAATTTAATTACTTGTATGTTAATTTTAAATTCTTTTTTATTTTATTTTTGTATCATTACATTTTATTTTAATGATTGTTTTCACGGGATCTGATATTTTTGAAAGAGATATTATGTTTATATGAAACGTAGTATGACTCGCATAAGCACTATTTTATCCTGCCTTAGTTTGGCGATTGAGTAGATAATACCCGAAAACGATTTTTTATTGCCAAGGTCATTTCCCTGGCCCAAGTGAAATTGCATTGTTTACTGCACTATTTGATGATGAAATAGTCAAGCGTTTCATCGTGCGCGCTTGAAATGACGTCTTAGTTCAGTTTAAAAATACTCAGATCCCCGTGAAATGCTCAGTCGTACAATATATCTTCAAGAAAAAGGATATATTTCTATTAGGTGCCGTAAAGAGTTGTATTTTTACATCTTTGGAGCTCGAGATGTTTTATCATAGATGACAGCTTGTTCAGAAGATCATCTATTCATTTAGAATATAATAATTTATTCCATGGAGGACTATACAAGTGACAAAGACATTCGATGGAAATTTATTCTAAATTGAAACATTACACGTTGTGGTTCAACGTGGAACTCTTGACATTCGCATAAGGACTTCACCTGACGTCATCATTCTCCATCTTGGAACGTCATCAAGATTCGAACCTGGATTCAGTTAAAACTATAGGACTTGTATTTTTTCAGTACTAGGATAAATGTTTGGGTTGTCTTCACAAACTGTAGGTCCTATTTTCTATTTTCACCTTTTCACCGTGTTTTCTAGGGAAATAAATTATTTTTGTTAAAACTTACAAAGCTTGTTGGTTTCACTCTTATCTTCTGGTACTTTTGAACGAGCCTATACGTAACATTGTTCTCTCCAGAGGCGTAGATCGGATTTGGGACACACGCTAAAACTACAGACACTGTGTTGATCAGTAGATTATAGTAACGCGCCGTAGTGTGCCAATTGAATGTCTGCTTTGCCGCTGGTGTACCTGAGTTATCCTCGAACAAGAGAAAGATAGCCTTAAACGACTTGGATACCGTCCCATGTTGATATTCCAGGTAGTATCTGATTTATTCAGAAGAATCTTCCAATATCTTATGAAGAAATTAACTCTTAATACTCTGTATCAACAAGTTGCCAATGGAAGATATCTCTGAACTCGTCACCATCCCAAACTCAAGAGCGAGATCGGTGTTGGTATACTTGGCGCTGGTGTTGGTGGATTTGATGACTCGATTGTAGATGTTGAAGTACAGCTCGATATACAATCGATCGTATAACCCATTTGGATGGAATGGCAAGTTATCATGTGTAATTTTCAGATCAGGCGGGATGCAGGAACAATTGGAAAAGGCACAGCGACAGCGGCAATTGCTGTACCTGCAGCAGCTTCTACTGTCCTCGTTCCCAGTCTTCTTCGATTGATATCATCCGGTGCCGTCTTTGTGAGCTATGCCATGTTGGTCGGGCATTTCTTGAAGCCGACACTATCATAACATAGTCGATAACAGATGTTTTCATCCTTATTTCTTGTCTGTTAATGACATACGAATCTAGTGTAACAAACATGGCTGAGATAGGTTTGGCTGTGATGGTCGTAGCTTCGGTCATCTGTGCAGCTACAAGTATGCCTCAGTCAGTGACGTCTGCCAAGGATAAAGAAGATCGTGAGGAGCAGCAGTGGCAGCAGAAATTGAGATGAGGCTATGGATCGATATTGTTAGGATCTGGATAGTTACACCAAGAGAATAATATAGCGATACGAGATCAGTTGGATGCAGTAAAAGACAAACAGGATCTCAACAAGGAAACTTACAGAGAGACCGATAATTTATTGAACACGTATAATTCCATGAAACTACCATCTTTCGGCGACTATTATGTAAGGACAGTCCTCGATACGGACAAGGTGGTAGTAGGGATCGTGGTAAGTTCAGTCGTTGCAGGTTTGCTCGTGATCAAGCAATATGGTAAGCGAAAGAAAATGCCAATACGCCGAAGATCGAAACTGTCACCGAGAGATAGATATTAAAGATTCGGGAAGAGGATGACCATGAGGTGATGTTCTCATTCGTCAGGACTGATTATATGTTAAACATAGTGACATTAGTATAATCAGCATAGCCGAACTCCCTCATTAGTTGTCCGAAAAGATTTTAGAGGAGGCTATTCACGGTGATCAGTTTCCTTAAACATGGACGCCAAAACAAGCCGCTGATTCTAACGACATCATCCCGGAGTATAATGATAATCCTACCACGATCACGTTGAAGTTATCTGGACTCAGACAAATCGTCAAGAATACGGAGGCAAGAAATGCGACGAGAACACCTGACTATACTTATGCTCACAATGAGAGGACAGCGAAGTCGCTGAAACGAAAGGTGATGATAGGAATGAAGATGTCCGACGAATGGATGCTGAAGCAGATTGAGATTGACTCCATAAGGTCCTTTCAGTGTGCACTGAAAAAGAAAGAGGGGGCAACATACAGTCTGAGATGGTGGATGTCCTAGGGATACACTAGCAGACGGACGATGTTTATGGAGTAATTTACTGCAGGGCGTGAACAGCATAAAGAAAAGCTCGATAAAACATTTCATCAGGTAGAGTATGAGTTTATCAAGCATGATCTTTTTTTTCCAGAGACATGAGATCGATCGTAGCCGAGTTAGCACCGATGGCAGCCAGAGAGTATGGATAAGTAAGAATATAACGCAAGATAGAAGGATTATATCTAAGGCACTTCGACACAAGATGAGATCACTGCCAGCTGATCATTTTTACGGCGATACTCACTAGAAAGAATGTTAGGAAGAGAGTGTAGATCCTTCCCAAGTTTATTCGTAGTGAACTGTTCGTTGTTCAGAGACAAGTCAATGTATTCTTAGATGCCGCTTCGTCCGAAACCAAGAAATTGGAAGATGATAATAAGACGTCTGACGATGACACATTCTCGGAAGAGACCGTAGTGGAGAAAAGTCAGAAATAACTCTCTAAGCATCTTCGGACCTATCTACACCCAGATAAATAGATCTATATGTTAAACAAATTACGATTTACTATAATATAGATCACCTTCGTGCAAGATGAAGATATTCTTACCCACCGTGATCACCTGTACTATCAGGGCAAGTTATAGTTTTGTATGATGTGTGTAATAGATCTAAGTCGAAAGATTGCTGGGTATCTGCCCTACAGAGATATTTTAGCAGCCAACTCTGTCTATTGTCATGTGGGTATTCCTGATTGTTTGAAAGCGCCTAAACTTGAAATAAATAACTGGAGAGGAATTGTAAGTTGTTTTTCTTCCTATGTCTAGCTGTTGACAGAGGGACCATACGACAGAAAAAAGTATTTCTGATAAAGGTATTTTCGATGACTGGAAACATTCAGATGCCAGAGTCAGCCTTCCATGATGAACTACCGATGCCATATGATACTCCGCTGCGATCAAACAATTCATGTTCCGTGATATGAACATGACAGAAGATGTCATTTATGTTACACAACCTACGGACAGCACCAAGATAGATACCAAATTCTTGTTTGGCACTCGTGTGAATAT
The DNA here is from genome assembly GCA_016617855.1 of Megalonaias nervosa. Taxonomy (NCBI): domain Eukaryota; kingdom Metazoa; phylum Mollusca; class Bivalvia; order Unionida; family Unionidae; genus Megalonaias; species Megalonaias nervosa. Next base: position 6,716 of record JAECUM010031772.1, read on the forward strand.
TCATGTATCTGGAAGGATCAATCTGATAAGAGACAGATCAAGAGAGATTATGATTAGAGCCTATGAGGCAGTTTGTTCTAGGTCTCGTAATGGGTGGATTTCTTTTTACCATCTGTTAATGAGAGGTGCAGTTATATCTAGTAATGATGCCATCAAATATTACCATAGATATAGCTGCTAATAGACAGAAGTTGCTCGACTTCATAGGCCGTCATAAAGTAAAGCAGCATAGTAAAGAATGGAGCGATCTTCTCACAAAGACGATGGGTGGATCGGAAATAGCAGCGCTGATAAGGTCTAACCCCTACTCTTCTGTACGACAAATCGCTGCTAAAGAAAACTGCATTATTAAAGGACGGATGAGCATAAAGAAGACAATAGATCCTCGTAATCATGTGTATGGGGAACGATATTCGAACCCGTAGCGAAGAACTACTTGAAAACATCCATGGACGTTGCAATACTCGGTGATGATATTTGTATTCAAGACTTACCAGGATTTCGATATAGCCCCAATGGATTCTCAGTCAGTAAAGTAGTCATGTTGGAGTTTAAGTGTCCCTATTGTCCGATGAACACTAAATTTCCGGATCATTATCTGCTTCAAGTGTATTCGGGTTTAGAACTTTCTTCTGATGTTGCAGAGTATGGTCTTCTAGTAGACATAGATTTTAATAAATGTTCCATGTCTCAACTTGATCTTAATTCTTGCTACGTCAAGAGGAAGCACTCCGTACAGTTGGAAGGTATAACAGAATCCACTTGCTGCTGGTGTGATCTTTTCATAAGTGGATTAAGAGTAGAATGAGAAGGATTCCGTGGAGTAGATAGTCTTGGGTAAGATGAATAGCGAGGATAAGGTACTGATGATCATAGCAGGTACAACGTCATGGACTCACCTATTGTACAGGGATATAGTCCCATACGATGTTTATGAAGAACTTGAGCTCTTCATAGTCGTCAATAAGCAACTCGTAGCGGTTTTTCCTTACAAACTTATGCCCGTGAACTCACGTGATATTGGAAAAATTCCAGACAGGGATATTATCAGTAAAACCACTGAAAAGTATCAAACAAAGCTAAAAACGATGGACACCACCTCCAATATAACTTGTGACTGATAGTGATACCACCATATTTCTGAAGACTTTTTTGCTTTTTCGTTTTCTCCACGTATTTACATTTTGAACCTCGAAGTGGAAATTAAATCAGAAGATGCTAAGAAAAGAAAATAATTTCTGAATAATCTCCACGTCCACTTTATAGCATGGATGATGGTCTGAAACTATCATCAATGACTGGCGCGGATTAAAGTGGCGTCATATCATTCGTTTGAGTCTTCTATATCGTGACGGTTGTTAATAGTGGTCCACTCCTCTCTTCGGTCAATATAGTTTTGTTATTTATATTTAATTTAATTATTTGTTAGTTAGTTTATTATTTGTATTTCATTAAATGCTATTGTAATGTAACATTGTATGCTGGACTTGACCTTGCCCAAAACTGAATTCATACCTGCTTTACCTGATTGACGTTTTTATATCATTTATGTAAACTAATAATAATAGTTAAATTAATCTCTATGTGTGTGAGCTTATTATCAGGACCATTATTCAGGTAAACATGAAGGATAAATATGTTGATCAGGGTCAGGGTTTTGGAGATTCGTAAGTGAATTTTGTAGGCTATTTTTTGTGTTGCACATAAACAAGGCTCATCAGATCATTCTAGAAGGTCATTTTCCATTAGGTAATGGTTGTTTTTAGAAAATGCTAATTGTGACCAGAGGTCAAGCAGAGAACTATGTTATCTTGTGACTGTAAGGATTTTACCAGTTGTGTTTTAACATGTAGCACTTTTACTTGTATTATATTGTGACAAATTAGGGCTGAATTTTATTTTCTTCAAATTATTGAATTCAAAAGATGATTTTCTCAGGAAATATAAAAGTGCTCTGACAAAATTCTTGTATTAAGACATTCATTGAAATTTATACTGAATTCAAACCTGGAATAATTTTTCTGTCGGTCAACAAGAGACTATTGACACATAAGCACTTCGCAGGCTATAACAGACAGGCTAATACCTTCAATTTTGTTATCTCTTCATGACTTGAACTGAGTTTTATTCAGGACTTTTTAGTACTAGGACTTATGTCTTTACTTCTTGAATTATTTTTGGATTTATTTCGCAATTCCGTAAGTTTTTGTTTCTCAATTTTCATTTTGTATTCGAGAGAAATAAATTATTTGTTAAATTTTACAAAGCTTGTTTTCTTCACTCCCTTCTGTTACATATTTTAAGAGCGTAGACTCGCAACAGTACTATTCAGCGACTCTTTTCATATAATCAGACAAGTTCATCATCACAGCGGCCGATATAGTGATTTGTTCTCCAAACACGCTCGATTCGATATAAATTTTAATTATAACCCTCATATTCATATTATCTAATTCATTAATTTTAGTCCTCATTTACATTTAATCTTACATGTATATGACGTATCATAGTCCTAATGACTGTACGTTTACAGTCTTGGAAAGTTAATTATAACCGAAGAGGTGAGGTTCATAAACCACACTCCTGTCGCAAATGATTGTCACATGGAAATAACATTATGCACCAACATTGTTGAATTTTCACCTAGTGGGATTGAAGATGCGGTCACACTCTCACAGAGAGTATCAAAATAGTTTCTGCTAATCTCGTGGGCTAATGGCCAATGGGAAACATGCTTTTAAAGTTCAATATATGTTTACTAAAGCTTTGCATTTCCAATCAGCGGGTACGATAAATCTTCTGATTGGATTTAAATATCTTTGCAAACTGCTTAAAAACGTACATGTAAGAAAGGTCAAATTACCATAGAACCAATACTTTAAGTTAATATGAACTTATCCTAAACCTTTTGTTAATATTAAAAATATCTGTATGTAAGAAGTCTGAATAAGCGCCGATCTAGATAAACGTTTTTCCATAGATTGGCAGTCAAAATTTTGGAAGTCATAGAGATTAGTTATTAGTTATTGGCTATACACGGGTCGAGAGAGAACATTTTTCCCCGTAAACAAAGGAAGGTGAACATACGTGTGACAAGAATAGTGCTTTTGATTTCTCACAGGAAGTTTTACCTTCGGTAAAATTTCCACTGTCAGTGAATTTCACATTTAGTAGCAGAAAACATAGAATATCATTCGTCCGAATTAAATTAAAAATAATCTTTGAATTACAAACACGAGTTCTCATAATGTAAAGTTTTGAATAAAGTTCAGCAGAAATTCAAATTCCTACGTGTCTAGGCTCGTACAAAAAGTAACAAGAAAAGATTGAAGACAACAAGCTTTGTAAAATGTAACAAATACTTTATTTACATATACATAACACTTTTCCCCATAAAAGAAAAAGAAAGATTGATATGATAAAGCTTTCTTTTCACTATAGATTAATTATATATGAGGTTTTAAAAAAATAATAACTCTTATGAAATATAAATAGTGTACATGAAATAGTATTTCTATACACGAGAAAGCGCATCTGCTATTAAAATGTCTTTTCCCTTGATCTGTCTGATGTCAATATTATATTCCTGTAATAGCAAACTATACCTTAATAATCTCCGATGTTTGTTTTCATCTTGTCGATGAAAGTAAGGGGACTGCGATCAATAAACGCAATAATCGGAGATGGAGCTGAACTAATGGAAATTTCAAAATGCTGTAATGCCAATATCAAATCCAAACATTCCTTCTCGACTGTTGAATAATTTCCTTGTAGCTTATTTAATGTCTTAGAAAAATACCACACTGGATGATCAATACCATTTTTATAGTTTTGAATTAATACTGCTCCCACTCCAACATCACTTGCATCTATAGATAGTTTAAATGATTGACTGAAACTTGGAGCTGCAAGAACTGATGCACTCTCTAGTAAAGCTTTTAACTTGTCAAAAGCATCCTGACATTTTTCAGTCTAAAGAAACTTGTTTGTCTTGCTCAATAAATTCATAAAGGGTTCAGCAATTATGGCAAAATTGGAACAAAATTTCCGATAGTATCAAGTCATACCTACAAATCGCATCAGTTGCTTTTCACTGACAGGCACAGGGAATTCAGAGAAAGCCTTGATCTTAGCATCTATAGGTTTAACTTGTCCATGTTCCACGATATGTCCTAAAAATGTTACACAAGCACGGCAGAACTCACGTTTGGATAAATTGATTGTCAAACGTTCATCAGTGAGTCTGCCAAGAATTTCCGAATTGTTGCTAGATGTTCTTCCCAGGTGTCGTTGTAGATGACATCATCCATGTAAGCATCACAATTATCTAGACCAGAGGTAATCCTATTCATTAATCGTTGAAAAGTACTTGGCGAACCTTTCATCACAAACGACATCACTTTATTTTGATAAAGTCCATCTGGGGTCACGAATGCCGAAATTTCCTTACCCCTTTCTGTCAGTGGAATTTGCCAAAATTCTTTCAGAAGGTCAAATTTGGTGACATACTTGGCATTTCCAATTTTATCAATGCAGTCATCGATTCTTGGTAATGGAATTGAATCTGTTTAGTCACACTGTTCACCTTCCTATAATCAGTGCACATACGGAAGGTTTTATCTGGTTTCGGAACAAGTATACATGGTGAACTCCAATCACTTTTACTGGGCTGTATGAAATCATTCTCCAACAAATACTGATTTTCTTTTCTCAAGTATTCCTGTTTGAGAGGGTAAATCCTGGATGGATGTAGTTTCACATGTTTGGAATTTACAATTTCAACGTCATGAAACATTTTGTTTGTTCTCGTAGGAACATCTGGAAATAAGTGCTCATATTCAAATAATAACTGTTTAAGAGCATTCCTTTCTGGCTGTTGCAAATGTGAATGTTTCTAGTCCAGACTTTTGATAATTTCTGAATTTTGTAGATTTGTTACTCCAAAATCAAAAGTGGCCAATTGCATTACTTCACTTAAATCCTCAGTGAGTGCGATAGGTACAACTCAATTAATTGCATGATTTACCTGGCTACTTCTCTAGATGTACTCTTTTAACATGTTTATATGGCAATGTTAATGTGGCAAAGTTGTTTTGTTTTCCCTTCCCAGGAGCATTTATGATGTAATTTAAATCATTTACTTTCTTTTCAACCGTGTAAGGACCATAATACTTGGCCTGAAGAGGATTTTGTGGTATGGGCAAGAGAGCCAGAACTCTATCACCAGACTGAAAACGTCTTTCCGTTGAGTTTTTATCATACCTGAATTTCATTTTTGGCTGAGTGGAGTGCAGATTCGCTCTTGCAGCCTTACAAGCCTTTGACAACTTATGCTTAAAATTGGAAACATAATCGAGTAGATTCAGTTCAGTATCTTCATTAGAAAGAAGTTTCTCTTTCAAGAACTTCAATGGTCCACGCTGTTACGTGTAAGCTCGTACAACAGAAAAGAATGAAGTCAACAAGCTTTGTATATTTTAACAAAATAATTTAATTCCCTAGAAAACAATGTAAAAATTTGGCAAATAGGACTTACGGTTTGTGAATATGATCCAAAATTTAATCCTAAGAATGAAAAATACAAGTCCTATCACTAAATAGTTCTATTAGAATCCAGGTTCGAATCTCGACGACGTTCCAATATGGAAGGCAATGACGTCAGATGTGGTCCTTGTACAAATAGCAACAATTTCTCGATTGAATCACAGTTTATGTTTCCGAATAATTCCAGAATAAATTTCCACTGAATTTCTTTCTTCCAGACTTTTATAAAACAGTACATTCGTTTGGTTTTCTAGAGAATAAATTATTAAATTCCAAAAACAAATGAACTTGAAAAACAATCTGGTTTCAACAATAAAAACCTATCCAGCCGTCAAGATTTCAAAAATACAATGGAGTGACAAGTGCTCAGAAAGGGTATTAAATCAAACCAAATTATCATCCGTTCTCACGAGATAGATCAGGTGGTCTCTTAATACTTGAACAACGCAATAGAAAAAATGTAACTTGTCACGTAGCACGAACAGTCTATCAAAGAACCAGACTCTCACTCTGACAAAAATTTAAAAATAAAACATTGTTTATTCAGATTAGACGAAATGACCTTAGCAATAACCAATCTTTTTCGCGTAGCGCTTACATTACCACGGACCGAGGTGAAGTACAAATATTGCTAATCTAACGCCTTTCACGTCTTAGATAAACATAATTACTGAAAGAAAATATCGAATCCCGTGAAAACAATCATTGCAATAAAATGTAATGAAACAAAAATAAAATAAAAAGGAATTTTAAAACTAACACACAAGCAATTTAATTACATATACGTAACACTTCTTAAATAAAGAGGGAAGAAAGATATAATAAAGCTTTCTTTTTACCATATGTAAATTATACATGAGGTAAACAAAATTACATAAGAAAATTCTTATGAATTATATAAAATGCCTATGAAATAATATTTCTATACACGGGAAAATGCATCTGCAATCAAATTGTCTTCTCCTTTGAGGTTCCTGATGTTGAGATTATACTCTTGCAAAAACAAACTCCACCATAATAATCTTTGATATTTATTTTTCACCTTGTCGATGAAAGTCAGGGGGCTGTGATCACTATACACAACAACCGGAGAAGGAGCTGAGCTAATGTAAACCTCAAAATGCCGTAATGCCAATATTAAAGCCAAACATTCTTTCTCGATTGTTGAGTAATTTCTTTGGTGCTTATTTAATTTCTTAGAGAAATAGCACACTGGGTGATCAACACCATTTCTATCTTCATGAATCAATACTGCTCCAACCCCAACATCACTTGCATCCACAGATAACTTAAAAGATTGATTGAAATTTGGAGCTGTTAGAACCGGCGCACTTTTGAGTATGGCTTTTAATCTATCAAAAGTTTCCTGATATTTTTCGTTCCAAAGAAACTTGTTTTTTTTTACTTAACAAGTTTGTTAGAGGTTTAGCAATATTAGAAAAATTGGAACAAAACTTTCCATAGTATCCGGCCATACCCAAAAATCGCATCAGTTGCTTTTTACTGACAGGCACAGGAAAATCAGAGATAGCTTTAACCTTAGCATCAATAGGTTTAACTTGACTATGTCCCACAATATGTCCTAGAAAAGTTACACAAGCACGGCAGAACATATAAATTGATTGTCAAATTTGCATCAGAGAGTCTTTCAAAGAATTTCCGAATCGTGACAAAATGTCCTTTCCAGGTGTTGTTGTAGATGATGACATCATCGATGTAAGCATCACAATTATCTAGACCAGAGGTAATCGTATTCATCAAGAGTTGAAACATACTTGGGGAACTCTTCATTCCGATCGGCATTACTTTATATTGATAGAGTCCATCTGGAGTCACAAACGTCGAAATTTCTTTCGCTCTTTCCGTAAGTGGAATTTTGCAAAATCCTTTCAGAAGGTCAAATTTGGTGACGTACTGGACATTTCCATTTTTATCAATACAATCATCAATCCTTGGTAATTGAATTGAATCGGTTCTTGTCGCAATGTTCACCTTCCTATAATCAGTGCACATACGGAAAGGTTTATCCGGTTTCGGAAAAAGTATGCATGGTGAACTCCAATCACTTTTACTGGGCTGTATGAAATCTTTCTTCAGCAAATACTGAAATTCCTTTTTCAAGTATTCTGGTTTGAAAAGGTTCATCCTGTATGGATGTAGTTTCACACAAGTATTCCTGTTTGAGAACGTTCATCCTGTATGGGTGTAGTTTCACATTTTTTGAATCTACAATTTCAACGCCATGAAAAGTTTTGTTTGTCCTCGTAGGAATATCTGAAAACAGTGCTCATATTCAAATAATAACTGTTTAAGTTCATATCTTTCTTGTTGTTAAAAATGTAAAAGTTTTTTGTCTAGATCTTTCATAATTTCCGAATTCCGAAGATTTGTTGCTCCAAGATCAAAGGTGTCCAATTGAATTTCTTCACTTAAATCCTCAGTTGGTGGACAGGTACAACTAAATTAATTGCATAATTTACTTGGCTGTCTCTTTCAATATAGTAGTACTCCATTAATTTATTTAGAGAAGAGTACTATAATTATAATTTAACTCATTCATTTTCTACTTTACTTTGTAAGGGCCGTAGAAGCTAACTTAAAGAAAATTTTGAAGAATGAGCAAGAATGAATGAACTCTATTACAGGACTCAAATGTTCTCTCAAGTATAGTTTTCTGAAACCATAGTTTCACTTTTGACTTGAAATGCGGAGTGCCAAATGCAAGCATAACAAGCTGGAAAATTCCAGACATGAAATCTGACCTTTGACCTGATTGGGCAGATTTGAGAAGGCAAAATTGAGCAAGAAAACGTTATCAAAGCTTTTACTATAACATTTCTCAAAGGAATTGCATCTGGGAATCTTATTGACACATACATAATGGTCAACAAATATTGGTTGCCTGACTTGGTCTTAGGTAAGGGACCAAAACAATCTACCATAATTCTGCTAAATGGTTCGTCAAATGCAGGAATAGGTTGCAGCTGAGCCTTAGGTATCTTCTGATTGGGTTTTCCTACCATTTGACAAGTATGACAAGATCTACAAAATTTACAAACATCACTTTTGATTTTTGGCTAATAAAAGTGAGTCAAGATCTTGTTATAAGTTTGTGTATCCCTAAATGACCAGCCAGAGGAGTTTCCTGGGCCAAACTAAGTATTTTCTGTCTGTAAGATTTTAGAACTAAAATCTGATAGTTCACTGACCACTCGTCATTAAAAGGTATCTCGGGAGGTCTCCATTGTCTCATAAGAATTCCTTTTGTACTGTAATAACAGACAGGGATTTCAGTGGCTTCAGTTTCACTTATGGCCCTCTGAAACAAACAGGAGATCTCAGGATCTTTTTCCTGTTCGACGACAAGTGATTGTCGTTTATCACCCTGATTAGATAAAAGAGAATGAGTATTTAAAAGAGGATCGCTGTGATCAATACATTGTGATTGATCCAAATCAGGAGTAAAAGTGACGTCATCAAAAGCCTGACCAATACATGTGCCACCTAAAGGAATATTTTCCTTATCAAAATCATTCTCAAGAGCTTTCTTTGCCATTGCTCTGGTCACTGCACAAGCTGGGTATAAATCAGGGATTTCTTTTTCAATAGGATCAACTTTCTGATCCAAAGAAGGCTTGTCAGTTACATGTGGGTTAACCACAACGTTGTCTCCAGCTAGGTCGTTGCCTAGCAATAAATGAATGCCTTGAACGGGTAAGTTAGACAATATGCCGACTGTCACAGGTCCTGAAACTTAGTCTGATGACAAATTTACAGAATGGACAGGAACATTAACAAAGCCGCACTCTACTCCCTGAATGAGAACACTCTTATTAGAACAGGACTTCTCAGAAGAAGGTAAAATACCTGATAATGCAAGAGTCTGAGAACCTCCTGTATCCCTTAAAATTTTAATAGGAATAGGATTGGCCAAAGCATCCAAGAGTGATATAGAACTATTCGACATGAATGGTTCATAATTCTCCATAATAAAATGAGACTGGGGTTTATGAGACCCAACAAATGTATTGCTTTCAATACATGACCGTGACCTTGTCCGCTTGGAAATAAGTGCATTTAGGATAGGGCTGCCTTGATTCTGATGCTTTTTTTCAATTGGAAGCATTCAGAGATAACGTGTCCTTTCTTCTTACAATAGGTACACTAAGAAGAGACAAGGAGTTTTGAATAAAGTTTATCAGAAGCTTGATTTTTAAAAGTTGTTTGAGATTGAGATTTAGAAGGGCTCTTATTAGGCTGAGAAACCGTTTCACCAGAAGACTGCTGAGCAGAAGACTTGCCTAGAAAAGGAACCTTATGAGCTAAGGAATACTCGTCAGCGGCAGAAGCAGCATTTTCCAAGGGTTCGACTTTATGTTCATCACGATAAATCTTAATGTCATTATGGACACAGTTCTTGAATTCTTCATCTAATATTAGTTTTCGGAGACTTTCGTAATCTTTATTAACCTTTCTAGATGGGGAAAACCTATCAAATTGTTATGCTTTTTCCCATGCAAATTCGGCATTGGGCTGGTCAGTTTCTTTTTATAGTTCCTGACGTTTTGCCGTCAAGCCTTAGAGATTAACTCATAACCCTTCAAGATATAGTCCTTAACCACATCATAGGCAGCACTCTTCTCTAGTGACAAGGAAATGTAAATATCACTAGCTCTACCAGTAATTACACATTGTAATAATAGAGTCGAATACTCTCTTGGCCACTTGAATCTTTCAGCACTTTTTTTGAAAATGAGGAAAATATTTGTCTACTTTCCAGAAAAAGGGGTACTAAGCTGACATTTCTTAAAACATCAAAAGTAGGGGAGTGTTTTTTGCCATAATTCATATATCCCAAAGACGAGGCCCCAATTTTCTTGTTACATATCTTTCCTTTTACAAAAAGTAACAAGAAAAGAGTGAAGACAACAATCTTTGTAAAATTTAACAAATAATGTATTTCCATATACGTAACAAAATTAAGTCCAACACTGAAGATGTTGATGTGTCTGTGGCATCCCGTGTTGTGTGTTGTTCCATCATTCTTTTATTGAAACACAGTAATTTAATTCCAGGTTTTAATTTGGTATAAATTCCAGTGACTGTCTCTGTCCAAGAACAATATGAAGACACTACAGCCCAAATGAACTACTGATCACGACAATATAACAAACTGATTTTGCTACGTCTTAAGCATCAATGAATAATCTTTGAAGTGGCAAAAGTGTATAGTCCTCTGCTTGCCCTCAGGTCACAATTAACATTTTCAAATACAAAAGCACCAAATGGAAAATAACCTTCTAGAAAGTTCTTAATGTTTACATAATGAAATTTTAGTTATTATTAGAAAGTCTGTTGCTAAAAGTATAATATATAAATGGACAATGTCAGGTAAACCAGGTCAAGTGTTGGGAAATTTCAATAACCTAGCACCAATCCCGAAAAATATTTTTTTTATATTAATAATAATCCTGATATTAAACACATAAACATAGAAAATATTTTAGCAACGTATTATTTGCTCACTGAATAAAATAAAAAAATATACATAATTCAAGTCAAGCAGAAAATAAACTTGATTTTAGACAAGATTAAGTAAAATATACAATGTTATATTAGACTACCATACAAAAAAAAAAAAAAAAAAAATTAACGAAACCTAAACGGAGAGAGTGACAAAGCCCAAACTAGATCATGACGAACGAAACATTGATAAATCATTGATAGGCAAAACGTTACTGGCATGAACGAAACATTAAGTGTTTGATTATGATGTCCAGGACATCAGGAGACATTAAAAAGACAACTGGATGAGAGAAAAAAACAATGACAGTTATGGTTCGACAAAAAAGATACTATATCACTATGTTAACTAGGAGAATATGATTTAGTCCGGTACCTTGACTTTTTCGCCACTTTATTGTGACATGTGGAAAGAGGTAGGAAACCAAACTGTATCCACTAATATTCATCAGAAAATAACTAAATTTGATTTCTACTTATTTTGTGCCAACCATATTAAAATACGTTTGATTAAAAATCGAGTGATTGTCAGACAATATAGGAGTCCGTGTATGATGATATCGGCGCGGGCAGTCAACGAGTGTATTTGTGTTTATTTGAGAGAGAGAGAGAGAGAGAGAGAGAGAGAGAGAGAGAGAGAGAGAGAGAGAGAGAGAGAGAGAGAGAGAGAGAGAGAGAGAGAGAGAGAGAGAGAGAGAGAGAGAGAGAGAGAGAGAGAGAGAACGAACCGGGTGCGGGGTACGTTGGCATGGTCAATGTGACAAATAGATTATGTTTTTGCACTATTATGGGCAATTCGAACTTCTCTCAGTATTGGAATAATAAATCAAAGGAGAATGGATTAAACCTATCCGCGTGGTAATCAAATACGTTTGCCCACATAAAATACGTAAGAAGCCTCGATTATTGTGACTCATTTAATTGCACTTTTCATTGGAATAAAAGGTCTGAAATAAGCTATGATGCATGGAACACTATGTTTTCGGACCCTATTCTTGGTTTGACTAAAATGGCTTATCTTCTTACTGTAAATGATATAGTTTTTATTGTTTGTCATTTCTCGGTTTGCAGGTATGACTTTTGAATACAGAAAATTAAATAGGTATTAACTTCAAAATTTGCATCACATAGAACTTCCTTTTTAATTCTATCATTCATGTACTTAAAGAAATTTATAACCTTTAAATGATTTTGGAGAAGAAAAGCTGACGTTTGAGAAGAAGCCAAACATATAAACCGATATAAAGCATGGTTGCTGAAATTGAGAACAAGCAATTAATCTGCCATAGAACCGGAAAGAGGTACGCATTGGAATGATGGTTATATTTATTTTATAAATGATGATATTGCATTATGCCTTATTTGGCTTGTCCCAAGTAATTTAATCAAACGTATACGATACAAAGCAAGAAGATAGTTATAGCAACCATACATAACATATTGTTTCACATAATGCTTAAAGTTTGGAAGCCAATTTATAATGAAGTCTTTATACGCCTATATGCAACAAATTATGGAATATAATGCATAACGAAATCATATTGTTTAAAATGCAATAAACAAACAGACACAACCAATCAAGTTATAATGAAAAGCGCTACTAATTGTCATCAAATGGTTATGCACAATACGTGGTAAAAGTTTGTTCCTAAAACTGTGTAATTTATTTACATAAATATGAAATCATATTACTTGTGTAGTAAAAAAAAAAAATTCCTATACAAATAATGAAGTTATCACGCACTGGAACCGGAAGAAATGTGAAAGATAATTGTATAATATTAGTACCATAAACAAACGATTTTTACAGTCAACAAGGCAATGAACTGGAAACGCACAAGGCAGTCGTTCTGCCAAACCAGATTTTCTCTGAATCACAATTACATTGGTGTTTGACTTTATGACCTCAAAATCAGTAGATCTATTCCATTTCTTAAGCGCAATGCCGTCACTAGCATTGATTTAGGTGTCTGGTTTAGAACTAACGTTATTTTGCAAAACATATTCTTAGTCATTCAGATACAGTGATCATGATCTTTGTACTTTGGTCCAGAAATCGACATATTTGCATTCTGAAACTCTAGTGAAGATACATTGTTGATTTCTGAAAGTGTGTGCATTAACCATTACGTTCTATCAGTTCCATTGCTTTGCATCTTTGATCGTTTGAAACCAGACATCGACGGGATTATTGGATTATTCCTCACCTATAAGGCAAGCCCTACAGAAAGCTTGATCCGAGAGTGTGTGATATAAAATTAAAGTCTTGTGTCAAATCATGTGTTTTCTTTTAGTAATAGTAACTTTATTCGTTTCTCTTTTCTCCCTGCTGTAGATAGGCTTATTGCGTGGCCACAGAGATCCACAAAGCTTGGTATCTGCAGATGGCTGATGACTCGATTTATTGTTCTTAAACAGAATCGATAGCAGACATACAAGCAGACGGACATATATAGTAAAATAATACGTTCGACCCTATTTCTACTTGTATTGTAAGGCACACATCCTACCAAACTGCTTATCGTGATGTATATATCATGGATTAATTATTTTATTCCTTTTCAGTTAAATCAGTTGCACGTGTGAAGCCTTTTTTACTATAATATTAATCTCCAAACTTTATTTGTAAACAACAGTTAACCTACTAGATGGTTTATAAGGCTTACCTTGTGCATGACCTGTTATAAACAACACGAGGAAAACGCATGATTGTCACAGTATTTATTACTTTATATTCAGATATGGCTCTGCAAATATCTAAACAGTAATCAAGTGTTATAGTATCACAGTATCATAAGCCTTACGCTCCCAATCGCTGTAATAGAAAATGGCACGAAACAGACGCTACAGACTCGGATAGAGAACACTCAAAGCCATATGAAACGAAAACAAACAAACAATACACCGGGACACTAAAGACAGCACTTTTCAAAGCGGCGATGAGCAAGTGGTTTCGGAAGAAAAGAAAGTTTAGGTTTTGTAACAGTGGAAAGTAAATTTACAAAATAAATTAAAATAATACAAGATCATACGTAGGAAGATAGCAGACAAGAAATAAACTCTTATTTATGTTAATAGTACTGAGAGTTTAAGAGAAGTCAGGAACCAGTATAAATGCATTCTATTGATGCTGGAAATCTCTCACGTTCATTCAGTTTCAGATCCTTCCGTTTGTCAGTGACAGAGGATTCCGTGTATTAATAGGACTATGAGTAAAACACAAAAGTATGAGCGAGAGGGATGGGAAGAGGGAGACAGAAGGAGGTGAGGGGGATGAGAGAGTGAGAATATCCAAATGTTTCAATATACAAAGCTTTTCTTTGGTCGTAGTTATGTAAAACGAGATAATGGTTACAAATGCTTCATATATTGTATGTGGGCGTGGATGATTCTATGAAGCACAGGACGTGGTAGTAGTACGCAAACATGCCGAACAGCTCTATTCACAAAGGATGGTATTAAAACTGTTTTCATCAAATTTTGTCGCAAACGTATCAGAAGGACCAGCATTTCAAAGCCCAACGCAGATTGGTTCATTTCGTACTATATTGCCACGCATCATTGGCATTAAGATCAAATATTAATTCGCGGCAAGATATTTTAAATTTTCCAACAATAAAGAAATACAAATTATAGAATAAATGCATGTACAATGAAATGTTGCGTTAAGGTAATTTCCATTAATAGAAGCATCAAGGACTAAGACAGCGGATAATTTCATGGAAATATATAGCTGATGTTCTTCTGGCTGTACTAGATTTACATTGGGAAAATGCTCTTTCGCTTTTTATATTTATGTCATGTACATTTATTTGTTACAAAAGATATTAAAGTGATAAATGGCGTGAACTATAACAGACTGCTATTGAACTGTATTAATTTTATCAGACAAATGCACTCACGAGCTGAAGATTATTCATAATAGCACTTTTTAATTTGAAGTGCAGCGGATAATCATTTGAAAGCGGGTTATCGATCAAAAATAATATAGACGAATTTCATATATCTTTTTAAATTATGTACTGCAGTAAAACAAATCACAAAACGAAAACATTTATTGTTTAAAAAGGCTATTGTGAACGGACGGACACGACCAAATCATAGTGTCCACGTTGCAAGACGTGCTAGCATATCGTGGAGGAAATGAAATTGAAACCCATTAAATTTCCGTCTTCACTGAATAAGCTGTTCTACTAGACATGTATCAAACAATGACGTTGACCATGTCACATGAGCCCTTTTGTTATCACAGTTATAGTGAGGATACGTTCAGAGTATCTAACGGAAACAATACATCTTTGGAGCAGGAAATGTAGAATGTGGAGGTGGATTACAGCATTATACATAACAAACAAGTTTTGTCTGTAATGTTATTTTAGAGAAACGTAGCTGAAATTATATCATTTGTGTAAGATTTATCCGTCGTTCCCAAGCTTTTTATTTAAACATTTTAGAGATATTGAGGATAATCACCAGTTTCTTTTCTTCAAAACTTGCGTTGAAGCCACAGTGGCTCAGTGCTTGGAGTGACGGCATAAATTCAATCAGGTCAATGCTTTTATGATTCAGAGATCAGCGATGCATCTCAATAAGAGGAACTCTATTATATTTCCTAAACTCTAACGACCCTTTCACATTCTGATGTGCTGATAAACACCAATCTCAATCGATCGATCGATACTTCGATCAAGAGTTCAAATACCAGATTCCTTATTCTATTTCATATTTGAAAGCTGCTATTATTAGTAAATAAATAAGATCGCAAAATATCGCAAAATTGATTGTTTATATACTTGAACAATTTAAATGTTGATGTAATTTGGTATTTAAATTACATATTGTATTCATTTCCTGATATAATATTCCATTACAGAAACCTCGACAAATAATATAACAATGTTTTATCTCCATCAAGAACATGCGTGTATATGCTTAGTGCGGATCATTGAAAAAATTTAAAACGCTTTGTACCTGTAAGACAATTTGCAGAAAACATAGCTAGGATTGATATAAAACATGAGAGGAATGCAGTTTATGTGTACATTTAAATAAGTCCAATACATCATCTAAGCTGCTTAGTATTTCGATTGTATATGAAATTTTATGCTATTTTATGCACGATTGCATCAATCTGTACACACAATGTGGATACATGGCTACAGTAAGTATTGCTTAAAAGCTCATTTTTCTCTCTTTCTATCATTTGAACATAAACAACGTCTTGTAAGGAATCCAATATTTTCGACAGACATGTGAGTTGGTGTCTTGTTTCAAAAAGGGATGATGGTTTTGCTTTAGTTCTTTTTCTGTTGAAAATACTAATTCTAATAATTTGATGATAATGGTAACACATACGTTGTTTTGGAGAATGTCTTTAGAATTAAGACCCAGTGAACTCAGAAAACGTCGGATACGTTCTTTGAGAGTCAATTACATTCTCGAAAGGCTACAACAACTCCTGTCTATATTTTGCATGGTAATGTGCATGACTTGTTTCTACTGCAGCTAATGATAGACTATTAACAACCAATGTGGTATCTCGGAAGTGTTGTATGGATCATTAATAACCATACATTTACACAAGGTCAGGATTTGGAGTATGGAAATTGTACGCAGCATCTCTGGTGTTTCTAATTTGTTTCGGGTGATTTAAATCATTAAGAATAAATAACTATGACATTCAAGACTACATTACTGTCATTTACATGTAACATATTTGTAATCTGCTTGGTTTGTCCAAATGCCAAAGAAATGAGCGACGATTTATTTGTTCCATGGTCATTTACGAACTGAATCTCTAGGTTACAATATTTCTGCATCAAGTATTGAAATGCACCTTGCTATATGCCTACTGTATTCAGAATTGTAAACTAATGCTAATGATTGATGTAATAGTCAATCATGGATCTCAATATATTTGACGTACTAATTGCTCATTAAAATCAGATCTGCGCACTTTAATTTATGCCACGTTGACAGCAGCTTTCCTAGATTAAATGGCGTACACATTACTGTTAATATTTGCCCTTGTTTAAGAAGTAATTAATTTACCCCTTGGACTATGTTTACTAGGTATAAAATACTAAGTGATGTCTACACACCATTCACATAATATAGTAGTTCTTCCAATCTGTAATGCATGCCAATAAGTTAAAGCTGAACAAAGCCCATAGAACTTTATGGAAGCTGGCATGACCGTTAAATATTTATTTGAACATATTTAGTTTAATCCTTTGATTTGAGGGTCTTTCATTCGACTCCGATGTGAAACCTGTACCGTTTTGATACAATATCGTAACATTGTTTTTTAAGATATAATGGCATAGACTTGTTCTATTCTACCAACTTTCGCTTCATCTGTCGAATCTGCCTACGATATAAGCCTATAACGCTTATAGTGCATATAAATTGTTTAAAGATGTATACAAGGTCTTGAATGCATTTTTAAGAGCCAGTTTCACAACATATACACATCCTCGTTATGATTGACATATTGGACGATTGTAAATTAACAATAAAGTAATATAGAAAGCTCCTAGTAACTATTTTCATTACCTCTTACAATTCATGTTCCACACAGGAAGGAACAAATAAACCCTTGAATCTAACAAAACCGCACATAATCAAAATTAATATTGATCGATTGTCTGTGTATGAGTGCCCAGTCAGGAGAATAATCAAAGAACGATCAACAAGCTAATGTTGTCCTCCAGTGACACAGTAACATTAAGTATTTTAATAATCGACAGGTATTATCAACTTGTGAAAATATATGAATTGGAATCTTCACAAATGATCTTTCAACCATCAGACCCATAATTGGGGAGTGGTATCCTTAATCTGGATAATATGTTGACATATGATAGTGTAGTGTCGCTTGCGTAAAGGTCATACAACTTGAGGGGTGAACCTTGATTGCACTATAAACCATCCAGATGTAACCGGAGAATAAAGAACATTACCGTATTGACGTACATCACTATATAATAATGTATACAGTAATCCGAAAGGATATAACAAGAGAGTAATATCTGTAAAAGTATATATTTTTGTTTGCATTCTGCAATACTCTTGCTAAGAAACCAGAGGATAACTTATTAAATAGCTCAGTGTATTCTGGGATAAAATACGTACTATTGTTATGCAATTTATACCTTTATTCGTTTTAATTTGAGGAATAAATGAGAAAATGGATCTGATAATTTTTGTTCTTTGAAAGGAAGATAACCTGAAATACCGATACTACAGATAAAGGACGCTAACAAAAGAGATTGTGCTAAGAACGTTGCAGAACTTACGGCTTTATTCTTTATTATAGTATATGTACACTCCAAAACTCTCATAGCAGGTTCGAGAGAGTTTGGATACGTGCATATATCAGCAGCTAAGTGTTTTAAGACCCACAACACCATGTACATCTACCTACCTGAATTTGCAATATTTAATC
>JAECUM010031773.1:0-52070 GCA_016617855.1 Megalonaias nervosa
GATGGCTGAAGTGGGATAAATTCTATTTAGTAGCGCCATCTGTAGATGATCAGCGATGTTACGAAGTACTTAAAGATTTTAATGAAAACGCAAAATTGTTGCATGAAGACAACGTCTCTGACAATGTTATAGACTTTATTACTGATATTGATGAAGCACCATCCGTAGATGATCTGGATGGATTCATTAATAATTTAGTAGTGTATGATGATGTCATGCTGGACAAACAATCAAATCCAGCTAGAATATTTTCACGAGGTAGACATAAAAACACAGACGTGATTTATGTTACCCAGAGATATACACAAATTCAAAAAGTAATCAGAGACAACTGCAATATTTTGGTTGTGTTCAACGGAGTTGATAATCATACGCTGCAGAATATTTATTATACTTGGTGTTCAGGCGACATGGACATGAATAAATTTAAAAATTTCTTTTCAAAAGCACAAGCTGCTCCATTTGGTTTTGTAACGATAAATTTACACGATCCTAGGTCAAGATATCGTAACGGACTTGATATAATTTTTGGGTAAAAATCATAGCAGCAGTAGAGCTAATTTAGCTGAGTGTGGTTCTCCAATACTCATTATTGATAATATCTATACTGGCTGTTTAATTTATAGCAGCAGAGAGGGTGAATGACATACGTATATGACCAGATTGTGAAAAAATCTGGTCAATTAAAGAAGTTTTCATTATTAAGGCAAAAACTTCTTTTTTCAGCCTTCGTAGGAACCCTTAATTTTCAAAAATAAGGTCTCTACAAAGTTGTAGGGTTCACCCTCTCTGCTGCTGGCTGATATACTCAAGTCTGACTTTGAAACTGCTGCCTCCTTTCATAGAAGGCTTAAAACATGTAATAAAAACAGAGATTTTCTAAGGAAAATACATCCATTACAACAAGTTCCAAGTTCTTGGCCTTAGAGGACTCTCCTGGGAAAGGTGAGCATTAAAAGACTCTGGCACTGAAAGCACTTAAAACCAAACAAAAATATTAGGAAGCATATAAGAAAATTTGAACAGTAGTTAAAAAAGTACTGACTAAAGAAAGTGAGACTTTGGGAGAGTTCTTTCTGGTCCAAAATCTTAAGATGAAATCAACTGTCACAGTGGTGGGAAATAAAATTACTGATTATTTTCAAAGTCAGGTTAGTTTTCTGCCTTTGGCTCTAAGGGATTATCAGGTTGCTTGCTTCCATGCATGCATCGGTAATTAAAATTTTCTGGTCAATAACTGCTGGATACACAGGTGTTCTGTTCTGACAAGGATATACTAAAAAAGTTAGTGATCTGAAGAAGGGATTTTACTTACCATCCGCATACAAAGGTTAGTCGATATAAATTCATTGCTTACTATCAAGCTGTTTATACTTGACACAGCAGGAGCATGAAAACTCCAGCACAAATAGTGCCAAGCATTGTTGGTCTCTGCCACCAGCAACATCAGAAAAGTAAAAGGCGGGGAACTACTTCTTTGGTCCAGTGGTACGTCTCACTCAACATATTCCATTGCTGTTTAAATATCATCCTCCATTTCATGAGAAACTCCACTACTTTCTTCATTCTCCCATTCACTTTCCACATTCCTGCCACCTCTGACTTTAAGTCCACTTTCTACATTCTTGCAATCACTAACCTGACACTGAAAATAATCAGTAATTGTTCTTCCCACCACAGCTGATTTATCATTCCAAAAAAGGGACCTAAGTTTGTGCATGCACATATGAAAGGAAAGGGTATCAAATGCAGAACCTCTCAAGGACATGTGTTTAGGCTATAAATAATTAGCATGATTTCCAAGTATACTCCTGTGCAGGGTAGATTTTTATATGCTTGACTTTGAACTAATTTATTTTCCGTATCACCACCTTCCAAGTTCATGAATTCATACATGTTTTACCTGAATCATGTGATCACATGCCCTGGGAGCATCTCTGCCTTTCTGTCTGGACATTAAGAATGGTAGAACATTGGGCCTGTCTGGAATGTGGTGGATTTGAATGTGGATTTATCACTGATGACTCCACCTGAGACAATCACCTTGCATGTTCATTGTCAGGAATGTGAAGGTAGTTCAGATGTAAGACATTACAAGGTCCATGGCTTTAGTGAACACCCAGGGAGTGAGATTCAGACTGAAAGGGAACACCCAGAACTGGTTCATGGTATCCCTGAAAGCAAACTTCATCAGTTTCCAGAAAGAAATCTGAATGTTAAATATGAAGGTATACACCTTAGAGGTTTAAGCTTGTAGCAAAATCTTCTTGAACAGTATTAAGATCTGACTTCGAGATCTGCATCCTGAACATTGGTGGATGAATGTGTTTCTTGAGGGAGGTAACAGGCAGGGTTGAGATTTCTGTTGGGAACTACTAAACAAGGCTGTTGTGGAGAGAAACTCATTAAAATTTGTCTTTTTCTCCCTGCACCCTACTGTTGCTTTTCTTGGAAACTGGAACCTAGCCAAAAAGTAGGGTTTGGAGAAGAGTTGCCACATAGGGTGTGCCTTGGATGGGTCCTTCCTATTTCTCTGAACCCTTCTGGGAAATGACGGTTGGACTCTGGGTCATTGGTGCTGCAAAAGGCTTGCCTCCTTTGTGGTCTGTTTCCTGATCTCTGTGTGGCCATGAACAGGAGAGTGGAAAACAAATGCTGATCTCTAATGCTGCCTTGTTGTGTTTCTTAACAGCATGTGGATAGGAAGTCACCTCTGTGAGCTGGAGAGTAACAGATGAAGTTTGGAATTGGAGAGTGAGTGTTGAGTTGACCTGTTCAGTGCATCACCAGGTTTAATAGGTCAGATCTAGGCTATGCTCAACTTGTTCAAAGATAGCCATGGAGACCAAGTCAAGCATGGAACAAATATGTTGCAAAACAAATGTTACATTTCTAGAAAGGGATTCTGATCAATGCTCATGGAAGATGGCACTGACATTCTCAGACCTGCAATTTCTCTGTTGATGGATGGGATCACAGTATGGAAAACTAGCATGCAAGTTTTCTAGAAGGCCAGGATGAAGTTAGGAGCTGAAGCTGGATTACTGTAAATGACTCTGCAGTGTAAAATGTTATGACTCGACCAGACTAAAGTAACTGTTTAAAGGAATTCGTTTAATTGTCACTGACAGAACAAGAGAAAGAGGAGTACAACATAATTCTTTCGGAAGGAACCAGAAGTATTCTTCTATCATGGAAGCACTGAAGACAAAGTTTCCCTAGACACCACTGTATCAAGAAGCTTGTGATCATCCATTTTCAATGTCAGAGGTATTTGGTGAGAAAAAAAGGCTCTTGCAATGGTAAAGACCAAACAGAGAAAGAAGGTTATCATGGGTTATCAATGTGGCTGTAAAACTATCCATGCTGGTACATGGTAATCTCCAAGTACTGGCTTTAAGTATCATTGAGAGACTGAGATGGGTATCATGGATCGGGGAAAGGCAAGCTGCCATAACTTGTAACATGTGCAAGTTGAGATGTAGATGGTACCAATGATGGAATAGTCTTTGGTGGTCTGGTACTAAATATCATGAGAAGCTTGATCACCAAATCCAGTGCCAGTTGTACACTGCATTTATGACAATGCCTGTGGTGGAAGTATCGTGGACAGATATTGGAAACTTGATTCATGGGTTTTGGGCTGGGTATGGCAGAAATGTGAAGCACCATATCCTGAGCTGGTTGATAAATGGAAGTGATGGTCAAACTTATACAATTAAGGTACAAGATTGGCTAATGACATGTTCCAAGGTCCTGTAATGGTTATTTAGAGACTAATTACCACAGCCAATAACGAGGGGTGTGTGTCGAATTGGGTTCTCCAGCACTGGTCCACAGGCCTATTTACTATGGTGGTACTGGCCCTGAAGTCAAGAATCACTTATGTCAATATGTTGTTTTGCAGTATGTGCAAGGAATTAAAAGCACTCCCCATGCCACTGTGCTTCATAAAGCAAAATCCCATCAACTAGGAGTTCAGAAATTCATTTTTGCTGAGATATGATTGATTTGCTGATAGCTGATTGCTTCAAAAATGAATCACACTATAACACTATTCTGACAACTGAAATAATCATGCTTTGCATTTCATATATGGAGTAAAATCCAACTCTAAAGAAACATTGCTACTGTTCAATAACTTGCCAACAATTTTTAATACAGATGACTGAAACATTCTCATTTAAGCAATGATTTGTAATTAATTTCTGTTCTTCTATATGCGTTTAGCAACTCTTTGATTTACCTATAACTAAAAATGAATTAGGTTGTCCCACTTTGTGAACTTTACTGATGCAAATTAGCACAATGGGCTCCCCCACAGCAGTTTTCAAAGGACTTGACACATCACCCTAGCTGTTGTCAACCAATTAAGTGATACATGAAATGGTCATTGTTTATACCTGACTTCTTTGTCTTTTAGTTGTTGTATAAGCTGTCCCAAGGATAGTCTCACATGAGATCTAAGCAGGACTGTTAACCGTTTATACATGCTACATGTTATGGGCATATACTGAAGTGGATTTTTACCCCTGAAGATTACTGAAAATCATATTTTGTGAAAAAAACACTGATCTACCATGGATCCTGCCAGTGCCTCTTTTGGTCACCACTCAAGACATAATGAAGATGCATTAGGCCTATTCCACATCCCTGAGCAAAGGATTAATCATATTACTGAGAATATATCATTTACTTGAAATAAAATGCAGTACAGTTGTGTATTGAAATGTAAATACAAAATATTCATTAATGATGAGGATACAGGAAACTTCACGGCAAAGAATGTATAATTCTTACTTTACGATGATAAGATTTCTTATATCACACAAACCTGAGAAAGCACTACTGGAAGGTACTGATGTGGTTTCTTGCACAAATGTCCTGGGAGGGCACAAATGGAAGCAATAAATGATTAATTATGGGATTTGCCACCAACTCCTCTACCCAATGGGAGACCACACGTCTGATTTCTGCCTTGGTAAGCAGATGGCAATTTAGCACTTTTATTGCTCATACAAGATGTGGTCAATTGCTTTTTCTCATTGGGGAATAAGGGTTGGATTTACGAATAGTGGGAGGAAGGTATTATGATTGGATAATATATATGAAGAAGCAACATGATAAATCATATACCAAGATGTTGGCTGGTTGGTAAACTCAAATATATAATATACCAATGACAGTCAATTACTTTTTTCTATTGAGGTGTGGAGATAAAGCATGTGTAAGTTCATGCATCTTGTTTTCATTACTCCATCAAAACAAACCTACCGACAAATACCATAAAGGTTGCAAAATTTTGTATGCATACTTGTGTAAAAATGAGGCTGTTAAAACATTCTTGCAATTCATCATGGTACATTTGTCAATGACTTTTCAGTTGTTGAAAAACCAGAAATATAAGAAAGAGTACTCAAAAACATAGCATGCAAAATACTGTCATTGTATCAAAACTTCTGATTTTTGTGACATTACCTGCTGTAAGGTTTGATATGCTTAAGTGTCCATCAGATGAAGGTGTTGTAAGATTGTACACTGTTTCATTAGGAAAAGTCCTATGGACAGTTATGACATAGTGATGAATGTCTCCATTGGGATTTTCTGGTGGCTTCCAAGTCAGATCTATATATCTATCTGTGATCTCTGCACATACTACATCTCTTGGAGGATTTGGGACTGAAAGAAAGAAAAATATAAATATTTTGAACTTGTCATATCTGATGAGCCCCCGCCCCAGCAGTATAAAAAGAACTGAAAACAAAAAACAAAAGACAAAAAAAACAGACAAAATCTCAACAGACCCTGGGAAACTAAGTTTCAACCACTTCATTTTTAGGTGCACTTGCAAATATATCCAAGCCACTGTTGCACTTCAAACGTATTTCTCTGCTTGCACGTACTGACTTCAACAACCAATTTACCTTTAACGTAAGCTGGATAGTGTGACATATAATGGTTGTCTAGAAAGATCAGATATTTATTTTTGCACCTCAGCTGAAATGTAGATATTTGAAGGAAAGACATTTTTAAAAAGTTGGGAATTCTATGACAATGTAATATCACTGCCTATGAACCAAGGACCTATACAATTCAGTGACTGGTTTTGACCACAGTTAATGTTTGTCATGCTGAACTTTCTAGCTCTACTAAACAGGTCAAATTAAATGATGGGCAAGCTAGACAGCTGGACATGTTTACCTTTCTTTTCTGAATCTTCTTGACCACTCCAGTGGTCTAAATGGTTAGAGCATCTGCCTCAGATGCTGGAGGTCACGGTTTCGAACCCCGTCCGAGTCATAGCAAAGACTTACAAAAAATGGTACTAGCTGCTGCCTGGCTTGGCTCTCAGCATTAAGAGGTTAGTGTAATGACTGGTCTGCCTGGTATCACGATAATTTGACTGGATGGCACATGATACTACATGTCTGCGGTATGATGCCCAACTGCAGACATCATAGCAATATGATTGAAAAATTGTTAAAGCTACAGTAAAATCCAAATCACACACAAAGAACCATCTCAGCTAGGCTCATTGAGTGATATAATGCAATGATCATAACAAACGTGTCTGGAATGAAACGAAATGCTCTATTTTTATATGAGCTGTCATATAGTATTACTGTTGTTTGCAGTCAGTTAGCCTATCCTTATACTACCTTTTTCTCCTCCTCTTCTCTATCCCTTTGTCCTCATAACTGCACAGCAAACAATTTTCTTGATTAATTTATGCTGATGTTGCTAAATTAGTATTTAAATTATTGGAATTGTAACCAATTAAATTGTATCACGATGACTGGACAAAACAACCATGCGAAATGAAAAGTTTCTCCTCTGAAAACTGTAGGATTCTGCGTAAAGTTCTATGCACTTCCTGAATGAGTTTCTCTAGGTTTCTCAGCAAACACAATAACTAGTGTACATATAGAGATTGAAAACTTCCTCACCTCTTGAATTATATCATATTTCCTATAGCTTTCATGAGAAGATACACGGGTAAGCGCACTATGATATTTCTTCCATGTATTAAATTGTTTACACTGTCTTCTATAGTGACCATTTAACTTAACACAAAATTTACAATTTGTATATGTTTCATACTTTCAACTAATGAACAATATCTTGTATCAATTTAAATGACAGCAATTATATCCTATAATATGGAATAACAAAAATGCCTCATGTGGTGAATTATACATTGATAACCATGGTGGCAATAAACTTTCTTTCCACAACCACTAAATTTTTCAAGATTTGATAGGTATTGGGTCATTGCAATATGGGCAGAGAGTTTCCAATTCATGTATGTACAAGTCCCTGGTAGAATACTTTATCTTTGTGGTCACAAAAACCTATATGCTGATACCATAAAGACGCATCACGCAGTTCAAATTTAAGTACATTATTGTTACGTGCCTAGGCTCATACAAAAGTAACAAGAAAAGAGTGCAGCCAACAAGCTCTGTAAAATTTAACAAATAATAGTAACAAGAAAAGAGTGCGGCCAACAAGCTCTGTAAAATTTAACAAATAATTTATTTCCCTAGAAAAACATGGTAAAAATAAGAAAAAGGACTTACAGTTTATGAATCAAACCCAAAAATTAATCCAAGAATTAAATAATATAAGTCCTATCAAATAAAAGTCCTATGTGAATCACACTTCGAATCCCGATGAAATTCCAAGATGGAAGGCGATGAGGTCTTCGATGGTCTGCTATGTCCTGATGTGTCAACAGTTCTTTGTTGAATCATAAAGAAATAAGATTCCAGTTTAGAATTTCTGAATAAATTTTGATAAATGCCTTTGTCCAAGAATTCTGATGCGCACTAGTATTTTCCAGGGTAAATAAATTACTAATTCCAAAAAATAGAAAAATTCAACTCAAACTGGCCCCAACAAAACACCTTTGAGCTTCAAAGGTTTAAAGAACAATTGGCAAATCACTATTATAACATGAGTTATAAGCCAATCTAAAATGCAAAACTGATTCCTGGATGGGGGTCAAAATTTCATCCCACTGGGAAACCAGAAATTTGTAACAATAAACAAATGTTATTTGTCATGTACTCCAGAAATGGCCTTGATTCTACTAAATGAATCTTACTCTTAGACTGAATAAAAAAAGCTGTTTACTTCAGAACTAACACTGGTACTGAATCTAGGTCATCAAAAGATACAATGTCTCAAACTACTGGCTTGTTTATCAAGTCAAACAGAACTGAACTGAAGTTCTAAAACGAAATCAAATCCAGTAGACAAAATTATCATTACAATAACATGTAAAAGAATAAAAAAAAATTTAAAAAAAATTTGAAGCTAACAAACAAGTAATTAAATCACATATACATAACACTTCCCCCCATAAAGAAAAAGAAAGATTTATATAATAAATCTTTCTTTTTGCCACAGATTGATTTTTGTTTTTCATCTTGTCAATAAAAATAAGGGGGTTGTGATCTCTAAATACAACAATTGGAGAAGAAGCTGAACTAACGTAAACTTCAAAATGCTGTAATGCCAATATTAAAGCCAAACATTCCTTCTCGATTGTTGAATAATTTCTTTGGTGCTTATTTAATTTCTTAGAAAAATAGCACACTGGATGATCAACGCCATTTCTATGTTCTTGAATCATCACTGCTCCAACCCCAACATCCCTTGCATCAACAGACAGTTTAAATGACTGACTAAAATTTGGAGCTGTAAGAACTGGTGCACTTTTAAGTATGGCCTTTAACTTGTCAAAAGCCTCCTGACATTTTTCAGTCCAAAGAAACTTGTTTTTCTTGCTCAATAAATCTGTCAGGGGTTCAGCAATATTAGAAAAATTGGAACAAAATTTCTGATAATATCCAGCCATACCTAAAAATCGTATCAGCTGCTTTTTACTGACAGGCACAGGGAGTTCAGGGATAACCTTGACCTTAGCATCTATAGGTTTAACTTGTCCATGTCCCACAATATGTCCTTGAAATGTTACACAAGCATGGCAGAACTCACTTTTAGATAAACTGATTGTCAGACTCGCATCAGTGAGTCTGTCAAAGAAATTCCGAATTGTTGCTAGATGTTCTTTCCAGGTGTCGTTGTAGATGATGACATCACTGATGTAAGCATCACAATTATCTAGACCAGAGGTAATCATATTCATCAAATGTTGAAAGGTACTTTGCAAACCCTTCATCCCAAATGGCATCACTTTGTATTGATAAAGTCCATGTAGAGTTACGAATGCCAAAATTTCCTTTGCCTGTTCCGTTAAATGGAATTTGCCAAAATCCTTTCTTCAGGTCAAATTTGGTGACATCCTTGGTATTTCCAATTTTATCAATGCAGTCATCGATTCTTGATAATGGAAATGAATCTGTCTTAGTCATACTGTTCACCTTCCTATAATCAGTGCACATACAGAAAGTTTTATCTGGTTTTGGAACAAGCATACATGGTGAACTCTTAGCCACTTTTACTGGGCTCTCTGAAATCAATCTCCAGCAAATACTTAATTTCCTTTTTCAAGTATTCCTGTTTGAGAGGGTTCATCCTGTATGGGTGTTGTTTCACAGGTTTGGAATTTACAATTTCAATGTCATGAAAAATTTTCATTTTTCTTGTAGGAACATCTGGAAATCAGTGCTCATAATCAAATAAAAACTGTTTAAGTTCATTCCTTTCTTGTTGTTGCAAATGTGAAAGTTTCTGGTCCAAATTATTCATAATTGCTGAATTCCAAAGATATGTTGCTCCAAAATCAATAGTGTCTGATGGCATTCCTTCACTTAAATCCTCAGTGAGTGGGACAGGTACAACTAAATTAATTGCATAATTTACCTTTCTATCTCTCTCAATATACTGGTACTCCTATAATTTATTTAGATCAGAGTACTATTATTATAATTTAACTCATTCATTTTCTTCTTAACTTTGTAAGGGCCGTAATACCTGATCTTAAGAAAATTTTGAAGAATGAGCAAGAGAGAAAAAACTATTACCAGGCTCAAAAGTTCTCTCCATTAAAGTTCTATGAAACCATAATTTCACTCTCGACTTGAACTGCTGAATGCCAAATTCATGCATGACTTGCTGGAAAACTCCAGACATAAAATTTGACCCATGATCAGACTGGACAGATTTGGGAAGGCCAAATTGAGTAAAAACTTTATCAAAACTTTTACTATTGTTTTAGTTTTAATATTCTTCAAAGGAATTGATTGTGGGAATCTTGTTGATGCACACATAATGGTCAACAAGTACTGGTTGCCTGACTTGGCTTTAGGTAAGGGACCAACACAATCTACCATTATTCTGCTTAACGATTCGTCAAATGCAGGAATAGGTTGCAGATGCACCTTAGGTATCTTCTGATTGGGTTTTCCTACCATTTGACAAGTATGACAAGATCTACAGTATTTACAAACATCACTTTTCAATTTTGGCCAATAAAAGTGAGTAAAGACCTTGTGATAAGTCTTACTAATCCCTAAATGACCAGCCAAAGGAGTTTCATGGGCCGGACTAAGCATTTCCTGTCTGTAAGATTTTGGAACTACAATTTGATAGTTCACTGACCACTCGTCACTAGCTGGTATCTCGGGAGGTCTCCATTTTCTCACAAGAATTCCAATTTTAATGAAATAACAGACAGGTACTCCACTGGCTTCAGTTTCACAAATGGCCCTTTGAAACAACCAGGAGATCTCAGGCTCTTTTTCCTGTTTGACGACAAGTGATTGTCGTTTGTCACCCTGATTAGAGAAAATATATGTGTCTGCTAAAGGAATAGTTTCCTTATCAACATCATTCTCAAGAGCTTTCTTTGCCATAGCTCTAGTAACTGCACAAGCTGGGTATAAATCAGGGAATTCATTTTCAATAGGATCAACTTTCTGATCCAAACAAGGCTTGTCAGTTACAAGTGGATTAACCACAACCTTACCTCCAGCTAGGTCATTGCCTAGTAATAAATGAATGCCCTCAACAGGTAAAGAAGACACTATTCCAACTGTCACAGGTCCTGAAACTAAATCTGATGACAAATTTACACAATGGAAAGGAACATTAACAAAGCCGCACTCTACTCCCTGAATAAGAACACTCTCATTAGAAGAAGACATCTCAGACAAAGGCAAAGTACCTAATAATAAAAGACTCTAAGAAGCTCATGTGTCCCTTAAAATTTTAATAGGGATAGGATTGGCCAAATCACCCAAAAATGATATAGAACCCTTTGACATGAATGGTTCATAATTCTCCATAATAAACTTAGACTGGGGTTTCTGAGAGCCAACAAATGTATTGCTTTCAATACATGACCATGACCTTGACCTTTTAGAAATAAGAGCATTTGGGATAGGTCTGTCTTCATTCTGATGCTTATATTTCAATTTGAAGCAATCACAAATAATGTGTCCTTTCTTCTTGCAATAGGTACATGTAGGAAGAGACAAGGATTTTTGATCAAACTTATCAGAAGCTTGATTGTTAAAAGCTGTGCAAGACTGAGATTTAGAAGGGCTCATATTAGATTGAAATACCTTCTTACCAGAAGACTACTGAGTGGAAGACTTGCCTACAAAAGGAACTTTATGAGTTAAGAAATACTCGTCAGCAGCAAGAGCAGCATTTTCCAAGGTTTCGATCTTATGCTCGTCAAGATAAGTCTTAATATCACTATGGACACAGTTCTTAATCTCTTCAAGTAATACAAGTTGTTTGAGACTTTCAAAATCTTGATCAACTTTCTTGGCTAAGCACCATGTATCAAATAACTGCTCTTTATCTCTTGCAAATCTGACACGAGTTTGTCCAGCTTCTTTTTCATAGTTCCTGAACTTTTGCTGATAAGCCTCAGGGACTAACTCATAACCCTTTAAGATGCATTCCTTAACCAGATCATAGTCAGAACTTTGCTGTACTGACAGGGATGCACAGATATTTCGGGCTGTGCCAAAAAGTACACACTGTAATAATTGAGTCCAATGCTCCCTTGGACATTTAAAATTTTCAGCAACTTTTTCAAAATAAGGAAAATATTTGTCTACTTCTTTTTCATTAACAGGGGGTACTAGCCTAAAATTCTTTGTGATATCAAAACTTAAATTAGTATGTGAAGTGGGAATGTGCCTTTCACTCACCAGCTCTAATTCTTTTAACCTAATTTGAAATTCCCTTTCATCCTTCTCTCTTTGCATTTGCACCTGTCTCTCTCTCTCTCTCTTCCTTATCTAATTGCATTTGTTTATCTTTCTCTCTTTTTTCCTTATCTAATTGCATCTGTTTCTCCTCTTTCTCAAATTGTAACTGCATTTGTATTTCTTCTTTCTGTAAATGCATTTGTTCTTTCTCTTTCTCCAATTGCAATTCTTTATCTAATTACATTTGCATTTGTTTTTCTTCTTTATCTTTCAAAAGTTCCAGCTTCCTTAACTCTGATTCCATTTTGTATTTTAATTTTAATTCCTTTACTTTGATCTCAGTGTCTGATACAGACTTATTGATCAAAACCAAAACACTCTTATCCAGAACATTCTTTTCTACCAAATACTGGACGAAAATGTTTTTTATTTCTTGCTTCGTTAAAGAAGCTTTTGCCTCAGAGAGATCATATTTTCTGGCAAGTTCAAGCAATTCATCTTTTTTTCAAACAATCCAACTGCTCCTGGGTAGGATCTGAAAGAAAGATCTCCACTTTTGATGACATTGTAAAAAAGCCTGTTGATTTTACTGAAGATTTCAAACAAAATGTGAAATAATACTTGGGATTTTAACAAATTCTGAAAACTAAGGGAATTTAAATTTCAAAAAGCAATTTTCTGAAATATTTTAGCCAAAATTCATATCTCCTGGATGAGCCCCCAATTTTCTTTGTTACATGTCTAGGCTTGTACAAAAGTAACAAGAAAAGGGTGAGGCCAACAAGCTTTGTAAAATTTAACAAATAAAGATAAAGATAAGAAAAAGGACTTACGGCTTACGAATCAAATCCAAAAATTAATCCAAGAATTAAAAAATATAAGTCCTATCAAATAAAAGTCCTATGTGAATCACACTTCGAATCCCAATGGAATTCCAAGATGGTCTTCGATGGTCTGCTATGTCCTGATGTGTCAACAGTTCTTTGTTGAATCATAAAGAAATAATATTCCAGTTTAGAATTTCTGAATAAAGTTTGATAAATGCCTTTGTCCAAGAATTCTGATGCGCACTAGTATTTTCCAGGGTAAATAAATTACTAATTCCAAAAAAATAGAAAAATTTCAACTCAAACTGGTCCCAACAAAACACCTTTGAGCTTCAAAAGGTTTAAAGAACAATTGGCAAATCACTATTATACCATGAATCATAGGCCTATCTAAAATGCAAAACAGATTCCTGGATGGGGGTCAAAATTTCATCCCACTGGGAAAACCAGAAATTTGTAACAATAAACAAATGTTATTTGTCATGTACTCCAGAAATGGCCTTGATTCTACTAAATGAATCTTAGTCTCAGAATGAAAAAAAAAGTTGTTTACTTCAGAACTAACACTGGAACTGAATCTAGGTCACCAAAAGATACAATGTTTCAAACTACTGACTTGTTTATTAGGTCAAACAGAACTGAACTGAATTTCTAAAAAAAAAATCAAATCCAGTAGACAAAATTATCATTACAGCAACATGTACTGGAATAGAATAAAATTTAAAAAAATTAAAACTAACAAACAAGTATTTAAATTACATATACATACCAATTATAAATAAACATATATTTAAAGGGAGAGGGGAGGTTTAAGAAAATAATCGATAGGCCTCTTAGTCACATTTTCATAGTCTGACAATGAATGGTTTTAAAGATATTACAACTATAATTGGGGTCCAGAATGGCTGAGTGGTCTAAAGTGCTCACCGTTATGGATGACAGCCATCTCACCTCTGTCCGCGTGGGTTTGAGTCTCGGATTCGGCCAATGTGGGTATGTGAGAAAGCTTGCCAGTAACTTCTCATGGGTAGGTGGTTCTTTTTGGGGTTTTCCAGGGTTCTTCCTCCACCATTTATACTGGCCACCATGTATAGCCTATCTTGTGCTGAAAGATGGCATTAAACCCTACAACAACAACAACAACAACTATAAATAGCCAGGAAGATTTAAAAAAGACTCTTAAAAATTATATAACATCTATAAACAAGCAAGAACTGAGAAAATTGAAGCAGAATGTAAGAGCCAAAACCACTAAATGCCATACCATCATTACAGCCAAAACTGAATCTTTGATTTGCATCACACTTTGCATAGAAACATGTTTCTTTTGTGAATCATGCAATCCTAATGTGATTTTCAATCCTTAAGAATGAAAAAAAGAACAAAATGATGCATCTCAGCAATTATGAATTCAATACTCCCAAGATTTAGATGATATAATAGATGGGTGATGAGAAAGTAAAGTTCAGGAAAGCCATTACATACAATGGCTGTGTTTTGTGTGATCAGTTACCTTGGACTCTGGTTTTGATTGTCTCCATACGAGTTTCACTGTACAATATGCTTGTATCAAGGAATCCACTGACTGCCTGTACTGTAAATGCATAAACTGTCCCATTTTTCACTCCTAAGAAAGTTTGTGAGGGTACTGGTGTGTTAAATGACTGATTATATGGAAAAATTGTTGAATTTTTTAGAGAGCCAACATATCCAGTCTTTACACCTTCTGAGCTTTCCCACTGCAAGGTAATGTTACCAGAGCTTGCATCTATATCTGTAGTCTGTTGAAGGGCTCCTGGAATACTTGGCTCTGTAAGGCAAAGTATCTACTGTAGTTAACTATACTGATCCCTGTTGAAATTATCAACTACAAGCAGGAGAAATTAAAACAGATTTTGAAAATATTATGCAGTTCTTCAACCAATTACCAAGACACAAAAACCAGCTGTATGATATATGAAATGAACATTAAGGTATTTTAAATTGAGCTCTCAATTTCAATTTTAAATGAAACAAATCTGGGTCTGACAAATTGCCCTCCAAAAGACTGGAAATATATAAAATGAACAGCCTTTAAGTTCACATTGTGATTGCAAATGTAACCACTCTCTCCATAAATACACATTGGCACAGGTATGAAAATGAATAAATACTACTTCTGAATTTATTAAATGTATGGCTGCAAAATGTAACCACTACCCCTGTATGTGCACACACATGCATCCACACTCACACACACACACACACACACACACACTGACAGACATGCAAATGAATAAGTATTATTTATAATACTATCAAATTAAATAACCTTATGCTGTTGTAACTGAAAGAATTTCTTCAGACAATACATACTTGATATTTGGTGTACTGTCACAAAAGTGAATCGTAGAGATGATGCAGTTTTGTTGTTGACTGAGGTGATTTTTATGGCATATCTTTGTCCTGATAGAAGGCCATTGAGAACTGCTGATGTCTGCATGCCAACA
This sequence comes from Megalonaias nervosa, assembly GCA_016617855.1. Taxonomy (NCBI): domain Eukaryota; kingdom Metazoa; phylum Mollusca; class Bivalvia; order Unionida; family Unionidae; genus Megalonaias; species Megalonaias nervosa. The sequence continues at coordinate 15,451 of JAECUM010031773.1, forward strand.
TTTTGTCTTGAGCCATCAACAAAACTATCGTTAGACCCATATTCCACCAGGAAGAAATTTACTTCAGTTTGATCAATTGGAGCAAGCCAGGATATGTTAATGGACATCTTAGTTATTATGCCAAAGTCAACGGATCTGACTTTCAGATTTGTCACTGAAAATATAAAAAAGTGAACATGACAAATATTAACAATATTAGTAGGCCTCTGCAGCTTTCTAATAAACATCCGCATGTGAAAGGTGTCAAGTCACTTACTCAGTGATCATAAAAATGATTTGCTGAAATTTAACATTGAAAAGAGCCAGTCTATATACTATGGACAGTAATACCTCCATACTATTACACAAAATGAATAGAACAATAGAATAAAGGACTGGAAATGTGCTTTAAAGTGAAGACTTCAGCAGTTCTGCATTATTAGAGATACGCAACTGCCTTTGTTATAGTGACCTTCATAACAGAAAGATTCCAGATATAACCAGGTCATTTAATGGTCCCTGTGTTTAGAACAGATATTGAAACCATTATAAATAAATTCTGAATTTACAATATATGTCAGTTAAACCATTATATTTAAATTAGCCACAGCTAAATATTATAGTTACAACCAGCTTTTGTCTATAAGTATCCACACTGGCTATATTCAGTAATAACTACAGGACATTTTAATTACTGTCAGAGATATATACCCCTACACACTTCTACCTCAATCTTGACTGCTTTATATTCTCATATCACATCAACGTATGTGTAACAGCATGCTTTCCATGAAGCATGGGTATGTTGCAGGAACCCATTTTCATTAAAATCACAGGATCAGTAAAGTGCATTGAGTGTAACCTTTGTTCACTCTTGGCAAGATGTTTCATCAAACTGTTAATTTGACTGCTTTGTGTTACAACACACTATGTAATTTAGAGTTAGAGCTTGTAAATAACCTTTCCTTGACCCATTTATAAGTAATACAATCTGAATCTAATCTACATAACACATGTGGCTTTGGAGGAAAAATAAAGACAGTTGGCTAAGTCTAGATTTTCACACAGAATCTTTAATTAAGACACTTGAGTTCTTCCCACAGTGTGAAGAGGGATACTTTAATGAAGTGGTGAAGACACCATTTTGTTAATACAGCTCTGCCATTCCTCGAAAGGCTGTCTGCTAATATGTTTCTATTCCACTGAATGTTGCAGACGTGCAGGGTGATGTTCTCTGAGATAGTCCAGTGCAGAAGGTTCCAGGCCAACAATGGAACAGATCTGGTTTTGTGGATCAGCAATCGGAGAAAGGTATGCCACTACTACTCCCACAACATGGGTGAAAACTCATGGTGTGGAAGAGATTATAAATGATAAAACTCTGAACTGAAGAACTTCCTGGTCTAAGCAAAACCGGAGGTTTTCACAGTGTGGAGGAAATATCTGAATGTGCATATAGGCATCCTAAAAATAGAAGGATACTGCCCAGTCTGATGGATGAAGAGCATTCCAGATTGAGGAAGTGGTCTCCATCTGGAAAAAGGTTCCTCTAGAAGAAATTATTTTAAAGGGAAGAGATAGATTATATTACGAAACTTTCAACCTTTGTTTGTAACCAGGAAGATTCAGGAATAAAAGTGGGGGACTGATCATTTATGTCCCTCTCTGCTGCCCCTTTTCACAAAGGGGTGTGTACTTCCTCCCTCAATTTCACTAGACTGAACTCATGGAAGAATACGGGGGTCCTTAATAGAGGGTGTTGTTCCCAAAACTGGAATCAGTATACCTCACACACGATGGAAAAGACCCAACTAATTGGGAGAGGGATGTACAGTAAGCGAGGCTTTGGATCCCATGGGATGTTCCTCCATTCACTTTATTAGGAAAGGAAGTCAGGATAGAGATCTTCCTGTTTGGGGGTCTGTGGTGTCTTCCCAAGAGCAATGAATCTGCCTGCCAAGGAACTTTAGTTTGAGCTTGCATGCTGGATTGGGGCTGCATATGTTTGGAAAACTTGGTGGATGGACCTTGAGGGCAATTCACATTTCCATATTTCCTGGTTGACTGTGATGGGCCAGGAGTTGTGGAGAAGGACAAATGTGGATGATCCAGCAAGTCTTGGGAAGCCATTGTTGGGACGAGTCCCCCGAAGAGGGTTTCAGCTTCAAATGCAGCAGTCTTTACTATGGCTAAGCAAGACCTTTGAAGAGTCCAGAGCAGCATTGTGGTGATAATGCAGAAACTCTGATAAAGCCATTGCAAGAGAAAGTGCTGTCTAGACATGATGATCACTTCTTCCGGCGTGTGTTGCAAGGTGGCTGGATTCAGTGATGGTTCTGTCAACATCTCTTCAGCCTCATGTTCTCTGCCATGCTGATGGATGCTTTCAAGTACAGTGATGTGAGAGTTGCTCTCCAATACCGTGTGGATGGGAAGTTGTTCAACCTGAGGAGGCTTCAAGTCAAAACCAAAGTCCAAGTTGAGAACATTTGCAATTTCCTGTCAGCAGATGACTATGCCCTCAACTCCAGCATGGAGGCAGGCATGCAAAAGAGCATGGACCTCTTTTCCACAGCGTGCCCCAACTTCAGACTCACCATCTCCACCAGCAAGACCGAGGTTCTGCATCAGCCAGTTCCTGGAAAAGATTACCTGGAGCCATCCATCCAACTCGAAGTCAATGCTGCGGTTGTTTTCCCCGCCCTCCTCTATGCTTGCAAGACCTGGACTGTGTGTAGCCGCCATGTTAAAAAAATGAACCACTTCTATCTGAGCTCCTTGAAAAAACTGCTGAAGATCAAATGGCAGAACAAGGTACCGAACACATGTGCTCGCTCAGGTGTGTGTGTGTGTGTGTGTGATTTGGATTTTTAACATAGTTTTAACTAGTGTTGTTCCGATTATCGATTATAAACGATAATCATTTGGCTGGGGGAACTAATTCGCTAATCGATTGTGAAACTGCATAATCGATTGCACAGTATGGGAGACAACTGTGAAGCATTCGACAAAAATTAGTTTTCTCCCCTTGTTTGTTGGGAAGAAAACCGAGGATTCCTAACCAATTTTTTAAAACACCGCTAAATATCATACACGTGCCATGGATGAAAATGATCCCAAAACAATATATCCATATCCTGGAGGAAAAGCTCGTTCTCATATTTGGACATATTTCGGATTTTACAAAGCACAGGAGGGTCCACCGACAAAAGAGAATTTAGATACAACAAAGGTTGCATGCAAACTGTGCAGAAAGGAGTACGCAAACAAAGGTAGGTCCAGCTATTTTCATTGAAATCAACGAGGGGATACATTTGGTTCTTTAGATATTTGACAAACACGTACTCCAATACATACTGTAAAAAAAGAACAGTATTCTAATTGTGGTTTGGTGCTACACCAAAACAAAATTATCATGTGATATGTCTTATGTTGTAGGACTGTGTAAACAGTATGATATAAGCCTTCCGACCCGCTACAGGAGAGCTGAATTATTCATTCCCTTCATAACTTCCAAATAGAAAACAATACTCCATAGTTGGAAACTTTTAGGATAATTTGGAAAAAAAATATTGTCCTCAACGACGAATGCAATTATTAGGAGAATGAGCACCCTAATATAAAACAAATGAGCTGCAATTGTAAAGTTACCACATATATATGCTGTCCACATAATGGACCATGCATCTGGTGACTGTCTTTTCGGAAAATCAAAATGTTTCATGGAATTCCAGTATCTAAAATTTTGAATCCAGAGTTTTATTTTCATTAAATAGTTTGTGTATTTTGTGCTTTTTTTCTTACAGAGCATGTAAATAAAAGAATGTGTTGTTGTATGTTAAAAAGCTTCAGATTTCTTTCCATAATAAAGCTCCATGTCATGTTAATATCATGCTTGAAATACATAAATGATCAGAAGATTATCCTGCTATTAGGCATATATGATGGAAAAGTGATCTCTGAGGTCTGTTACAGACGTTCCCTGAGATATGTAACTAATTAAAAATATAAAAGAGCTCATTTTAAAATGTTGCAAATTAAATTTAAAATACAAGTGCAAATTTAATATTAATTTAAATCCTCCTTTTCTTTTCTCATTTTTTTTACAGATGATTTGATTCAATTGATTTAATATACTTGTGCATAAATTATTTATCGTTTGCTTTTATTTCAATATAAAAATATTTATTTCAAATATATTCCAGGCAATACTACAAATTTGACCTTTCATCTTGATCATGACCACAAGGAAACGGGATCAACAAGAGGTGCTGATGTTCCCTCCCCCGCCAAACAGACTAAGATTGATGAACAATTTAAAAAGCCAACGGAGAGGATGTCATCTACAAAGCAGAAAGAAATTGATGACGCACTCTTGAAACTCACTGTTGGCAATGTTCTTCCACTGAGCCTCACTGACCATAAATATTTTAGAAACTTTGTGATGCTTCTTAATCCAAAGTAAGTTTTGAATCATAACACTATAAATTATTAATATTTATTTCAATTGACAGTGAGAAAACAAAAAAGTTTTAATCCATTTGATTCTAGATGTCAGCACTGTAAAGTGTTGAATTTTGAATTCTCATGCCTAAATTATGCAATGTTTTATTAAATATAATGCTGTCCCGTCTAATTAAACATTACATAAATTTATTGTTTTCACTATATTTAGTCACAAAGAATATTCCAAATACATGTATGCCCTGTCTTATTTGATTACCATAACTAAATGTTTCAAACTTTACATTTTCAGGTATGAAATTCCAGGTCGTAAATCAGTGTCCTCCAAACTAGCTGAGAAGAAAGACCAGGCTGAGAAAAAAAGTGAAAGAGGAACTGCATGATGTTCTTGATGTAGCTGTTGCCCATGATGCATGGACTTCATTAAACACAGAAAGTTATAGTACAGTGACTGCACATTTTATTTCCAAAGATTGGGAATTGAAAAGTGTGGTGTTAGAAACACGAAAAGTTGATGACAGTCACACTGGGAAAACATAAAAGAAAGCCTGTTGGCCACTCAGAGGCAATGGAGTCTTCCAACACCAACTGGAGTCACTGATAATGCAGCCAATGAGATAAAGGCTTTTGATTTACTTCAATGGATTCGATTTGGTTGTTATGGTCACAGAATCAACCTTATTGTGAAAAAAGCTTTAGCTATACCGGAACTGTCACGAATCATTCCAAAGGGTCGAAAACTTGTGACCTTTTTCCATCAAAGCACAAGCATAAATGATTTGCTAATGAGTAAGCAGCAGTTACTACTTGACGCAGGTGCAAGAGGACACAAGCTCAAGATGGATGTTCCGACTAGATGGAATAGCACTCATGACATGCTTGAACGACTGCTTGAGCAGACACCTGCTATTATGGCTATTATCAGTGACCCAAACATAGGCAAGTCAGCAGCTGCAACATTGAAAAATTATGTTTATACATTTGACGAACAAGCATTGGTTGAAAAACTTGTGGAAGTTCTCTCACCATTCGTAAATGCAACAAACAGTGTTTGCGGAGACAAATCACCAACTCTTCATAAAGTTACCCCAGTACTTCTTAAACTTGCCAAATGTGTAGAAACGAATGTTAATGATCTACCTCCAATTGCCAATCTTAAAGCTGTAATGAGACAAGAACTTGACAATAGAACACAGGACAAAGATTGTTAGGCTGTTCATTGAATCATACACTGGGGGATCTTGAATTTCTACCTGACAGTGAGCGAGCAGATGGACATGCTCTGCTTTTGAAGGTTGCTCTTGATATGGCTGATGACAAAGTGAATGTCGAAGTGGAGCCAGGGACTAGTGATGAACAGCCTTCAGACACATTGCCACCTCTACCAATAGTACCATCACTACTAAATGTCAGAGATGACAACGATAAAACTGTGGTTACACCTATTCCACAAAACAAGAAAGCAAAGGTCAATGCTGACATGGATGATTGGTTGCAAGATGTTGTTTGCCTTGGTGAAAGTCAACAGCCAATAACAGATGTCATCCACCAGGAGGTTTCCAGATATCTAGTTGCTGCTCCATCTGATACCAATCTCACAATGTTACAGTGGTGGAAACAAAACTGCCAGTTCTAACCCCCGTCTTAGCTTACTAGCTCAGAAGTACCTAAGTATTTCGGCATCATCTGTATCCAGTGAGAGGGTATTCAGTCTGGCTGGACATCTTGTCAGCAAGAAACAGGTTCGTTTAAGCTGTGACAATGTGGACTTGATAATATTCTTAAACAAGAACACTGACTATTGGTAGTGTCGGTGTAACAAAAACAAGATTAAGTAGTATTCTGAAAAATGATTTGTGTTCAGTATTACTCAAACATTTGATTTGTATTTTATTGTACCTTCTGTTTAACTTGTAATATGGATAACATTTTGATCTAGTCTTAAGAATTCTGGTCTTAGATTTTTTCAATCGTTATATGACTGCTGTTAAACTGTCAAGTTAATAAATTTAAACATTTTTTGGTGTTTTGTTTCAGTTTAAATGTAAAATGTGAATTGATGGTTCATTGTTCGTGCAATAATCAGTATTCTGAAAAATGACATGATCTGTACCAGTCAGACCTTTGATTTTGTTTAATGTGGATAACATTTTAGTCAAGTTTTAAAAATTTTAGCTTGAGATGTTCTATCTTTACATAATTACATGATTTTGCTGATAAATTGTTCAGTTAGTAAATTTGAAAGTTGCTTTAATTGGTGTTTTTGTTTTATTTAAATCTAAACTGCTTTGATTATAGTATTAGTAAATAATGACAAGCAAGAAAAGCATGTCCCTTCTACACTTTAAACAACAGACAAATCACATATGAATAAAAGCGTTCTGGGTGATTGCAACAGTCTTTCAGCTGCATAAAACTGATAAGCCAAAGAAAGTTGCTTTTGTAGAACAAAAATAACACAACACAATAAAAAATGTAATATTTTTATTAGGTTAAAGTATATATATAAAAGATTACTCCTTTACAACATTTTGAACTCTTGAACAAAGATATAACTCTATAACAAACAAAATTTAAAATTAACTTTAGTAACCGATTATAATCGATTATCAGTAAGTTGTGTGGAACCGATGATCGATTACGAACTTCTAACCGATTCCCATCACTAGTTTTAACAATTTTTCAGTCATATTGCTACGATGTCTGCAGTGTGGCAGTTTATAGTGATGTCTAGCACTGGGGCATCATGCCGCAGATATGTATCATGATGTTTCACCCATTATTCTGACACAAGGCCGACCAGTCCTAACACTAACCTCTTAATGCTGGGCACCAAGCGAGGCAGCCGCTAGTACCATTTTTTAAAAGTCTTTGGTATGATTTGGCCAGGGATCGAACCCACGACCTCCCACATCTGAGATGGATGCTCTAACCACTAGGCCACTGAAGCAGTGCTCACTCAGGCTGGTATGACAAGCATCCACACCATGCTGTGCAAGGCACAACTCCAATGGGCTTGCCATGTTGTCTGCATGCCGGAAGAATGCCTACCCAAGAAGGTGTTCTATGGAGAGCTACAGCAAAGCAAGAGATCTCACAGCAGTCGAAAAGATGAGGTACAAGGACACCCTCAAGGCCTTGCTGAAGAACTCTGGCATTGACCCTGACAGCTGGGAGAGTGTTGCTGCTGATCGATCTGCTTGGCACAGTCAAGTCAATGCCAGTGCTGCAGCCTTTGAGCAGAAAAGATTCGTGGATGCAGATGAAAAACGTGCTCTACACAAATCCAGGAACAGGAGTTCTGCAACTCCCAGTCAGCAACTTGTACATCCATGTCCCCACTGCAACAGACTCTTCCAGGCCCAGATTGGACTGATCAGCCATCTCTGTACCCACCCCCAGTGAATCGATGACACTGAATGGTCCTCATCAACACTAATGGACAAACATCATCATCATCATCATATGATGTAGCTGAGACGATGTAAGCATATGATACCATAGTGAAGTGAAACCTGGCTTTCTGTGCCATGACTTCATTTGTCTTGACTGGAGGGCATGCTCGGGCTTCTGTTGAAATATCCACTTTGGATCAACCAGCATCCAACTGGTGAGGTTGAGTCGGTCACTTCATGTAATGTACCTGGTAACTGGGAGTGAAGACCAGGAATCTCAGCGCTGAAGGGACTGACCAGCCACATAGTTGCTAAGCGTCATTTTAGCCTGCAGCATACCTGTGAGAAATTTCCCAATGTGGAGGAATGAGGAAGAAGTAATAGGTCTGGTTGAGGTTTCCAAGATGGAGTATTTTTTTGGACTGTGTGCTTGATGGTTTCAGGCACAAGTCCAGGGTTAAGAGGCAGTACTCATTTACTTCCTTATCAAAGGACCAGACTTCAGCCTCATCATCCAATGAGTGGAAGGCATGGACCTGGCAGGAGGTGTCAGTGGCACTGCTTCTACCACAAACTTGTTGGAGCCAATGAGGATAGATAGGACATCATTACTGATTATCATACTCTGACTGAGGATTGGTTGGGAATCGGAGGGCATCAGCACACTCTGTGCCATGTCCCATAATTCAGAGTGGTTAGAAGGGAGAGATGGGATTGTCTGCCTGCCATAGATGATGTGACACTCCATGCCTTACAATATGATGTGATCTGGTGAGGAGGAGAAGGTAGGTCATGAGCCACATAATTACCTCTACTGTGAGGGCAAGGTCCAGTAGCCTACGGGCCCATACAAGACCAATCACCCTGAGGAGGAAGGCCCCCAATCACATATAAGAATTAGTTCGGATAATAGGAAAGGGGGGATACTGATCCATTCCATTTCTCAAGTCTGACCCTAGAAGGCAGATTCCTAATCACTGTACAAGCTGGGATGGTAAAGGAGGGTACACCATACATACCCTATACCTGTACTGTGAGGTCACAGAGCGATAATTGGAGAATACATCATCCTTAACTGGTGCGAAACTCAGAAGAGTGTGGTACTAATCTTTCCCATCTGACGGGTGGAACATAATACCCTTAAAATGTTCTGAGCAGTGCACTACCTCCCATATGTGAAGAGACAACACACTTCCCTTGACAACATATATGTGGTGCTTGACAATATATATGTGATGCTAACCCTAACAGGAAACAGTAACACACTTCTGCAGTACTCCACCTCCTTATCTGGATTAAGCCTCACACTTGTTTAGTGATCCACCTCACCATAGGAAGAAAGAAACATGCACGGTTCTCTAACTCCCTAATGGGAGGGAAAAAACTGCTACTCATACCACAAGGTGGGTTGTGTACCATCTCCCACTTGAATGTTCAGTCCCTATTTCAGAGGGCGCTCAAATACTACAGATTGAAGTAGATGGTCCCATGGAATGCTCTTCTGAATGGAAGAACTAAGCTTCTCATAGAGCCTTGGAGGGACTGTGAGTGAAAAACAAAAAAATTCTGATGATGAGGGGGAGGGATCATTTTCTTTTTTCCTCTGTCCATGAAGTACAGCTGGAATCAGCTTGAGGCCACATGAGGCTATCAAAATGAGCTGACCATTGGATATCCTGACCTTTTGATATATTTGTAGAACCATCCTTAAGAACTGGAAGACATAGGTGAACATACAATCCCATTTCAGACTGAAAGAATCCATTGCCCAGGTGCTCTGGTCAGGGACTGTGGAAAAGTAAAAGGGAAGATTTGGTCTCCTGCAAAGTCTGAACAGGAAATCTGCTATGATTTGGTGTTTAGACCATTCTGGAAGGACTATCCACCAAATTACTTTTTTTGCCAGGAATATGGCAAGATTTCATGGCAATCTCTTCTGCAGTTGCACAGTAACGGAGATTTTAAATCTCCATACTGATAGAAGAGGCATGTGAACTTCTTGTCACCTGATGTACTCTATTACCAATGTGTTGCTGGAGTAGACCATCATCATGTGACTTCTTATCTTGTTGATGTACTCCTGTAGGGTTAAGAACACTGCCATAACTTCCAAATTGTTGATGTGGAGGGCAGATTCTTTCCAAGAACATGCATCCTAAAGAATTAGCTCATCCTGCTCCAGATGAGCACCTCAACCAGTATCTGATGCATCTGTGAAATGAGATGAGTTAGGTTGCTGAGGGAAAGGGTACATGGGGAATTATGCCTGACACTGATTCCAATTTGTTCAGAAGCAGAAAATGGAAGAGGAGCAGGTGCAATTTTCCTAAGCAAATCAGGTCTGCCATGGAGTTCAAGGTTCCTCCCAGGAGGAATCAATATAGATGAGCAAACAAGGTCTGGACTCTCAGCACCTCAAACATGACCAAGATTTTGTCTAATGTCCTTATGGGCACAGACAATTATTTGTTCATGTGGAAATTCATTCCTACATATATGAAATCCTGAGAAAGAACCACTTCAGATTTCTCTAGGTTAGGTAAAAGGCTGAGTCTGTTCCTTATAGATTAACAATGTGCCAGATCTTGACTGAGCATCTATAACCAGCCATTGTGGACCAATCAGTCATTGATATACCGGAGGACAGCAATCCGCAGTGACCTTAAGTAGACGGCAACTACTCCCATTACTCTGGTAAATGCTCTGGTTGCAGAAGTTAGGTCAATTCAATAGTAGTGTGGAGAGAGATGTGTCATGACCCAATCATCTCTTTTTATGTCCATCTGCTTTTGGCAATGTCTCAGACCAGAGACAACAATAAGAACAACCACCTGTCCTATCACAACTGGGATGTGCCAGACAGGTGGGATGGGTACCCCAGGGAACTATCTTGTGCCAACATCTACCCCTACTTTATCTCTTAGACATTGCTTTAAAAGAAAAAAACTCAGTAAACAAGAACAATAATTCTATACCATGAATACTACCTCATGTAAGAGAATTTGCATGGAACTAGCACTAAATACACATACAAATAGCAATACTTTACCTGCCCAGTGTGTCTAATTTTCATATAAATTAAAACAAACAACACAATGTTTCAATCACAACGATAGCAGCAATACTTAATTCTGAATACTAGAGATGAAGAATATCAAATAACCAGACTAGACTAAAATGAAATACTATCCTTAAAAATGAAACAGAATTTAAGGCTGTGTGAACAACTAAACAAACAAATGAATGCTTGTTGAGGGGCTTAAAGGAACCAATGTTAACTGGAATTAACGTCTATTCTGGATGATTAGTCTCATGACCCATGACTATCAGAAAGTGACTTCTTTACCTATCAAAGGTGTTCATTTATTGCTAGGCAATGACCTAGCTGGAGATAAGGTTGTGGTTAATCCACTTGTAACTAACAAGCCTTGTTTGGATCAGGAACTTGATCATGTTGAGAATGAAATCCCTGATTTAAGCCCTGCTTGTGCAGTTACTAGAGCTATGTCAAAAAGAACTCTTAAGAATGATGTTGATCAGAAAATTATTCCTTTAGCTGGCAGATTTATTGGTCAGTCTTTTGATGAGGTCACTTTTGCTCCTGGCATAGATCAATCAAGAGATATTATCACAGTGATATTCTTTTTACTACTCATTCTCTCAATTCTAATCAGGTTGACAGACAAATGAAAATCACTTGTTGTCAAACAGGAACAAGATCCTGAGATCTCCTGTTTGTTTCAGAAGGCTATTACCAAAGCTCAAGCCACACATGTAACAGTCTGTTAGCTTGTGAAATATGTGATCCTTATGAGAAAACAGAGACCACCTGATGTACCCACTGGTGATGAGAGGTAAGTGAGCTATGAACCTGTTGTTACTAACTCATATTGACAAGAAATTCTCAATCTAGCCCACGAAACTCCCATGGCTGGTCATTTAGGGGCCAATAAGACTTATCACAAGCTCCTGAGTCATTTTTATTGGTTAAAAATTATAAGTGATGTTTCTTAATACTGTAGATCTTATCACATTTGCCAAATGGTAGGAAAACCCAATCAGACAATACCCAGGGATCATCTGCAAACTATTCCTGCATTTTACAAACCATTTAGCATAATAATCAAGGACTCTGTCAGTCCTTTACCTAAGACCAAGTCAGGTAACCAATACTTGCTGACCATAATGTACGTGTCCACAAGACTCTCACAGGCAATTTCTTTGAGGAATATTAAAACTAAAACCATAGTAAAAGCTTTGATAAAGATTTTTAACACATTTTGGTCTTCCCAAATCTATCCAATCTTATTTATGGTCAAATAATATGTCTGGAATTTTCCAGCAAGTTATGCCTGAATTAGGCATTCAACAGTTTAAATTTTCAGGCTATCACCCTAAAAGTCAAGGGGCTCTGGAAAGATTTCATCAAACTCTGAATAAGACTCAGTTTTATTGCTTTGATAAAGGAAAAGATTAAGATGCGGGTGTTAATTTATTGTTGTTTGCTGTTAGAGAGTCAGTTCAAGATTATCTGGGTTTTAGTCCATTTGAGCTAGCTTTTGGACATAATGATGTGGAAAACAGAATATATTAAAATAGAAACTTCTTTCAAATGAGGATTCTCATTTGCTTTAGAATGATTTCATAAAACCAAGTAAAAGTAACTGGAGTTCACCATGTATTCTTGTGCCAAAACCAGACAATATTTTATGAATTTGTACCTACATAATGACAGTGTCAGTGCGTAAATTATAACATCATAAATGCATGGTAGGTGCATAAGGGTAACAGTTACGACCTAACATTCTATAGTTACCAGACCACTCTCAAACATAGTGACTGGTTTCATAGAAGTAGGAGCATATTGTGATCTTCTGATCAGTAACACCTCTAGATCACTAACGATTTAAGTTTTCATAACATGTCTAGGGTTCTCTGCTGATACAATTAGCTTCAGAAATTACTGTATTTGTTATGTTGATTTTGATTTTTGAGATAAGATAGGTCATCATAACCTATTAATATTATCAAAACATAATGAATATATATCAATGTCAGAACTGATTCAAACTCTACCATCCAATAAATAAGAATAAGGCTCATCCTTTAATTTATAAGTTTTACAACAGAGAGAGTGAGATAAATGTTAATACGTAAACTTTCACTCAGCAATATCCAGAGATGACATTACACAACAACTTTATTGCTTAATCTATTGCTCTAAAAAAGCAAATCAAACCTGCTTTACTTCTAGAGAACTACATTCCTATGCTTTAAAACTATTTCATTCCATCAGGAACAAAAGTAAATAAGATAATTAATCACAGTAATTCATGTGACAGCATCAAGATACTCTCCCAAGGTCTTCATAATTTTTATGCCTCATAATAACACTTTACACATCATATTACGTGTAGTCAAACTGTCTTTTGACGAGGACTCGATTTTTAGCTATTTTTATGTAAAGTACAAGCATTGTTTCATGATTTTTCAACATTTTGAATCAAACCAAATATAAGAAAAAATAAAGAGTGAAATTTATCAAAAATCATGGAGTTGTGCACTTTTAAAATCCATTAGATGAATATGGTGTGGATTATAAGTCTCAAGTACCAATAAAATTTACTATCACCCTCCCTCCTTAACCAAACTATGAATTTCCCATTCTATCTTGTGCCTTACTTAAGTGACAGTCAATGTTTTTTGACATCATGGCTCCTCAGTTTTCGAGGGAATGGTAAACCAGTGGGAGATCACACAGATATGAGCAATAACTGCATGTAAAGAAAGAAAGGTGTAACTAAATTAATTTATTAATTTGTTTTTTCAATTAAAAACGACATGTTTAATAAAATATTTTTCACATTTCCTTCTAAACTAAGAATGTTTTAAGATCCATTTGCAGTGATTAATTCCTTCACTGGCAACAATACCAATTACAGAAAATGCTCTGAGTTTTTAAAAATGAAGTGAGCCTATAATGTGAATGATTGGTTTTAGTCCAGTACCCATTCATATAACTTTTATAATCTATGAGAGAAGCCATGATGATAAACATACCATTTTTACTTTATGGTGGCTGGTGTCAAGCTGACTTGAACTGAACAATAACAGAGATCTTAGTTTTTGAAATCCTCATAATTATTGGTGGTAATAATAGCCAATAATTTCAAAGTGACAAAAAACTGATGTCTGAGGAAAACGCTGCAGCAAGGATAACCTCTCTGTATCGATTAAAGTTAGATATTTTATCAGCATGCTGGAAACTGTTGAAATCAACAAATATTTGAGATTTTCATTTATAAACCCTATTATGAGTCCATTCATGAGGTGTAAATTACACTCTTTTTTACATTAATATACTAGCTGCTGGCCATGTTACATGAGAGGCATGATCCTAGAAAGAGTGGGTGGTTGCAGGTCCATTCTATCACTAACACACAGAACATAATGTATTCAATACTGTCTGTATTTAGTCTGGGGGATTATATTTCAAGACCTCATATCTGCTCTAAATGGTTTCACTGTAAATGTCCCACACATATCTTACCATCCATGCATGTTCCACCAGGGAGTTCTCCATTGCTATCATAGTAATTTGTATTGCAAACACAAATATTGATTTCATTTTTTGTGGAATTGCCACAGTAAGCATTCTCAGTCATGCAGGCATCAGGTTGTGTACAACTTGTCCCAAGATCAACCTCTGAAACACAAAGAACTTGAGTGTTAATCTCATATGCAATTAACTGATCCACATATTTCTTAAACATATATATATATATATATATATATATATATATATATATATATATATATATATATATGGAAATACATGTATGCCTCTTTTAAGATGTCAGGCTTTATCCAGAACGTCTTTTAAACATAAATATATTGTTTCAATAAAGTTACCTGATGAGGCTGAGGTTCAAGAAGCTTAAGAGACTTAGGATCAATTTCACAAGCAATTTCTTCTGTCAATTTATTTTTTTTTAATTGCTGAGTATTAAAATCATCTTAGAACAAAACTCCTATTCCTATATGTTTTGAGTTAACATGATCACATGATTAGTAAAGAAATTCTTGGTTCTGGCCTTTGACCTTGGACACTTATATCATGGACAGAAGTTTGTTACACTCAATATTGTCAAAAAATACTCACATGCTAAGACTGACTTAGTCCAAAGATAATATTTCTAAAAGCCGATTTAACATATATCCTAACATGTAATCAACAAGGATGTACACTGTAGCTAGGTCATTGTTTGATGTACTGTACAACCTGTTATGAAAGACTACCCCTTCTGCCATCAGAAATGGTCTCTCAAGACAGGTGGTCTATCATAACAGGTTTATATGAAAAGACCAGTTTTCAATTTTGAATTTCAGAAATATTTAAAGAAAAAACCCACAATCATTATGCATATATTCTTGCTAATATATTTTATGCATTCATCTGAAAATAAAATTATATATCAACAAAGATAAACTTTTATCATTAAATATGAATCACATTTTATTTGAAGATCACATGTTCATGTATTAGCACATGATATTGTTTCTGAAATTTCACCTTTTCCTTTTATAATACCTTAAATTTGTTTTACCAATGTTTAAATCACTATTTTGAGAGTGGTCTGCTATTTTTCATTTCTTTCAATTATTTTCTCCAGTATTAATATTTGTCTCTTTTTAGTTGGAGTTTCTTCCATTGTTATTACGGTACAAGGTTTTAACATGGTTTTGACCAGGCTTTGGAAAAATATGACAATTCCATACATGTCATGTACATTGTTGTTGTTCTTGTAGGCTTTAACGCCATTTTTCAGCACAAGATAGGCTATACATGGCAGCCAGTATCAATGGTGGAGAAAGAACCCAGAAAAACCCTGGAAAGAACCACCAACCCACGAGAAGTTACTGGCAAACTTTTTCACGTACCCACATTGGCCGAGTCCAAGACTCGAACCCATGCAGACAGAGGTGAGATGGCAGTGATCTGTGATGGTGAGCACTTTAGACCACTTGGCCACTTGGGGATGTACATCGTATATCTAACAATGAATGAAACAGAAAGAAACAATTATCACATCCAGAAACAGAATCATTTAATCAGAGACAAAATTCAATGACTTAATTCACAGAAGAGATAAAGGGATTAAAATCTACAAACAAAGTAAGTGGTTGCATCAACTTGAACAGACAGTGGCTTAGTGTGTGGGATGTAATCACTGCAACACAGGGAAAAAACAGCAAACATCACAAATCTTTAACACTATCTATCAAATCCTGGAAACAATTCTCACTTACTGGTTTAATAGACTTGAACCTCAATTCACCCCTGGCCAATATGGATTAACCTCTAAAGACAAACAATGTACAAGACCAACAGCTGAATTTTTGCACTACTATGGCAATTTGTGACAAGCACATTAGCCTGGTTTATGGTGTGTAACATGTTACTATATGCTTGACTTGCCAAGTTTACAAAAAGGTAGCCAGACTCCTTTTTAAAAAAAATGTTTTGGGGTTCTTTTTTTTTGTTGTCATTTTATGTTTGTTTTTGATCAGAACAATCTGAACTATTCAAGCAGTCATTGTTACAAATGAATTAATAAAGATCAATAGTGTCTGTCTCTGTTCTTGCAATACAGTCATTCCTAGTGCTTGATAGACTGGTCCCCTGTCCTACATATATATATGGGTGGTAGCTACAAAATGGCCAGGAACCTGACTAAGTGCTGTAACAATCTGCATGTACTTTAGTCTGGCTTGCAATCTAAAATATTGAACATACATGTTTGACCTAACTAATTTCAGAAGTTGGTAGCCTGCTTATTTCTTTCAGAATGATATAAGGAATCATTGTTAAAAGAATTAAATAATGATTGGTAGAGTTTATCCCTGTGCAACAACTAGTAAAACACTAATGTTGAATGAAATTTGGCAGTAAATCTTTAACAATTACAAAATATACCAAATTCTCACCATATAAGAAAACAAAAAGCACAAGTAGGCCAGACTTCACTCACTTGCTGACATCTGCAGAACAGCCAACTGAAAGACAAGTTAGCCAAGAAATCTGGGTCAGTAGGATGCTTCTTGTTAACACCAATTCCAATGCTGTTGATTGCATATGTTATCAAAACCATTGTTTCAAAGTTTCTTTAGCTTTCCTATCTTCATCTTTATTTCAAGTCTTTCTAAGGGTTGGAACCACTTTTAGTAATAGCAACAACATCTAAAGGCAGATCTGCATAACTTGTGCCAATATTACAGAACATTATTCAAGGATTCCCTGTGCCAAATTTGGCAACAACCAATCCAGCAGACTTTGACAAGTTTAAAATAGCAAATATTCACTATGTACAACAGACACAGGACCATGCCATCAGCTGACTTGGCCTTATAAGCAGCAGAGCAAAAAGCTGCTGTACAGGATACCAAAATATTTCAAAAAACAGAATGACATGAATTTCAGATCTCAATTTAGACACTACATTCCTCATGTACACTTACTTGGTTTACAGGTTCAAATTACAATGCATACACGGTTACTGTCATAATATCCAGTCCCAAAAAAACCAAATAAAAAATGATCGAAGAAGAAAGTCTTCTCTCAACAACTTAATAGTTAGCAACTCAGTATCAGCCCAGAAGATTAATCTATTACTGCCTTTGCAATCCTTTGCCAACATTATTCCCCTTGCAATACTCTGGCACAACTCAAGTTCAATACAAACATGGACACCTGTAGAGATGCATTCTTTTCAAAGTAGACGCTGCATTTAAGTTAACATTATTTGCGGAAAGAACAACCTGCCTCCCCTCGATCCTTCCACCATGTTGTTTATTTGGGACATTTCTTGCATAGCATACCATTCCAGCTCTTTTCTGGGGTACCACTGCCAAGTTGGCTGATGTTTGTTATCATAGCAATCCTCAGGAACAGACTTATCGAGTTTCGGTTATCAATGCCCCTGTATACCTCGTATCAGCCCCTTGCTGCTCCACATACAGGTCTCGGACACTCTTCACAACTCTACAAACTCCCCCAAGTCTCTCTTCCTGAGGTATTCCTATAGAAAAAATTGCCAAGCTGGGCCATTGACAAGTTCCATGCATTCACAGCTTTGCTTTTGACCCCCAATTTGTATCAGTACTTGAAATGTACTCAACTATTATGCCCATATACTTCATACCCACTTCCTACAGTGCATGAATGGAGTATCAGCAGATGTTTGTAATCATAGCAATTTTTAGGATCAGACTTATCGAGTTTCGATTATCAATGTCCCTATATACCTCATATCAGCTACTTGCGGTTCCACATACAGGTGTCAGACACTCTTCACATCCCTATAACCTGCCCCAAGTCTCTCTTCCTTAGGTAGCTCAGCTGGTGCAGTGTGCTGTGATAGGATTTGACCCAACATGCAGGTAACTAAGGATAATACTGACTGAATAATTTTAGGAGAAAAAACAAACAGCATGGGAATCCACAGAAAAAAGTCAGTGGGAAACAACAAATTTTGGCACTGGTGAGCAAGCTCACAAGAAGCTTCATTTCACAGTGTCTCCTAACATTATCGGCCAGGCTGATCAATTAGAACCCCTCATGGGAAGTTTGCATGCCAGCAACAATTCCCACAATGTCATCAATGAAGCAACGAGAATATGCCAATGGGATCATGGAACCTAATGTGTATCTTGCGTTCATCTATTGAGAATATGCCAATGGGATCATGGAACCTAATGTGTATCTTGCGTTCATCTATTAAGTTAATCTATTATATCTAGAGAGAATAGCAAGAGGCCATTGTCACCACTGCCATCAATCACTGTCACCAATTAATTAATCACATTAGTCATCATATATATGGCTTCCACCACCGGAGTGCTAGCATTCTGCTCACGACTTGATCACGTAATTGTAAATACAACTTGAAGTATGTTCATGATAGTATCAGTGTCAATGATGAGACTGGAATTTGATGTTATATTTCCCAATATGATTAAGACACCAAATGGACATGCACTTGAAACTGCACTGGCACAACTCCACATGTATTATAGTTGGCCTAATATTCAATCAGGGCCATTTGGTGGTTTACCAGCCAATAATTCACTTGTCTTTTTTATGGAGAAACTGCACCAATGGGACTGGGCAGCAAGTACCTGACAGGCACATCATGAGTATTCCCAATAGCACTTATTAAATCAAGGTAATCAATGGCTGAATTTCAACGTCATTAAGAAAATATCAGGACAAGATTGTACGATCACAATACTTTCTATGAGCCAACATTAAGTTCAGCCATCAAGATATCCACTGCAGGGCACCACACTGACATTGGAGAATCTTCAATCAAGACCATGCTTGGATGGGGATGTGGGGATGTTTGAATACCAGCCATAGATAATTATCATGATGGCAATGGGCAACATGTTGCCCCTGGCATCATTGACATTACATCAATGATCACAATAAATCTTACATGTGATGTTGTTGCCAGCAGTTAAGAGTGGCGCTGTAAGTGCAGTCACTAGAGGCCCTGTTGCCAACCAAGGATTTATCCTATATAGTTTTTCCGGAACATGTCCCCGTGCGATCTTACAACAGTAGTCCCTACACCGCTGGTGTTTCTATGATGTCACAATAACATCCTAAGCTGGGCCAAATTTACACTGACAAATCAAAGATAGTAATTTACTTAACCTGCATGGGGAAACACTGGCAATTTATACATAAGAAATGTCACCAAACCGAGCTAGCTCACAGTGGTTTATCACAGCAATTAATTGCAACAGTTGAAATAATCACTATGATGATGATCATATACTGATACAATGCTTCTCCAGTATGAGTTGCAAATTCATGAGTGTATATTACAAAAATGGGCTTGGCGATGTTCTTAAAGGCTATTTAGTACAGTTGCAAAAAAAAATTAGGTGAAAAGACCATCAGGTTTGTGAAACATAAAGCTGCTGGTTCAATCAGTCAGAAACTCTCGCCGAGTTTCTCTGTGATAATGGATAGATTATCTACATTAGTTTCCCCCAAACTAATGTTTGCAACCAGTTCACTGCAGACTACTAGTTGTCTGCCGCCATGGTCAACAATGCTGCCACTACCAAATGCTGTAGAAATGCCTTCCAAGGTCAGTAAAATAATCAATGAGGCCACAGCAGCACAGTTAAATGAGCTAGCAGACATTAATGACAATGTAACAGTGAATCTCACTGCGGGTTCTGAAATGCAACTATTGTGAGTGCCTCACTAGTAAATAGCTGTCCATCTGAGCATTTAGAACACATGTATTGGAGTGTTAACACCTTTATAAGAATACAAGTATTCTCATAACTATGTTAAAATGTGGATCAGATCCCACATTTGACATGGGCAAACCCATTCTCAGTATTATTCTTATGATGCTCATGCGCCCAATGATCATGGCAATTACAGCTGCATGTTCAAGACTTGTGCAGATATTTACTGCTGCCTTCTTGGAAATTGAAGGAATACTTACAAAAACAAATGCCAATATATATGCCACTGGGGAATGTGCTGGATTTGTCAGCAACAACATAATGGCTCTTTTTAAGTGTACCCATAAATCATTGATGGCAAGGAAATTGAAGCATGTCTAGCCAACATTGACATGACAACAATGACACTTGGACCTGCACAATAATCCAATGGTTATTCTCACAGCTCTGGCCCCTCAATGATGTGCTGCATGGAAATTATGGATACTTTTGACAAAACTCCTTGTTGCTTCAGCTGCTGAAACTGCTGCTAAGGTAACATGAACAAGAAAGAAACCAGCTGCCCCCATTGCAGTTTTATCACCTTCCAACACAAATTTCACCCTGGGATTTACAGCACATCAAGCACAAATTAATGACAGGTCAACTGAGATGTAATTCCAATGTCTGCTTTTGTAAAATGTCAGAAAAGTTATATTTGGGTCCAAGCACGCATTTCTTCTGATACAACGCAGTGATGACAATGAAGCTATCTGGCACTCTGTTGGTACAGATGCATCCATGATTGCGGCACTACATGGAAAAGTTACACTGTCAAAAATGTCTCTGTGGATGTCCATGCTGATACCATCACTTACAAAAGAACAATGACTACTTAGTTTTATGCAGGGGGGGTTGTCACTTTATGTTGTCATGGCTGTCAATGACTAAAGATACAGTTCAAAGAGGTGTCATTAGTTATTTATGTTGTGTTTCTTCACCGCGACATGTATTTATTGTGTTTCAGGATATTGATCAATTAAACTCCGAAACAAAAAAACAAAACAGAACATGTTGTTTAATAAACTTGGTATGTTTCAGATGCCACTGAGACTTAATGGCCATCAGGAACCATCCCAAAAAATCTGCTGGATTTTGTTCAGGATCATGTTGCATGTGTGTATCACAAACTGATCTCCTTCATAGGGTGTGTTCAGAATAGTGACACAGGACTTGAGATATCTCCAAAGGATTTCACTGTGTTGTTCAGAATACTGACACAGGACTCGAGATTTCTCCAAAGGATTTCACTGTGTTGTATCCCATATATTATTGTTCACTGAATCATCTGGATTCATTTCAACAATCTGTCACAGCCATGCATTTCCAAGCCTGCATGGACAAGACAAGCATGGGTATTGATGACCACAGATGTATTGGTGTGATATTGTTGTACAAAACACTCCTTCTTGAGGGGGTTGCAGGACAAATGAAGGTTCCTGATGAACCTGTGGAAAACATGTTGATGCCAGAGTTGAACACAATCAAAATGCTAGCATTCTGATAAATCTTGACATATAACCATGTGGATGTGACTGTGAGTCAAAGACAAATTATAAAACTACAATTGGCTGCCAAAACCAACAAGGGTTGAAACAATACACCTATGCTACATATTGATAGATACGATTCATGATACATGGCCAATGATACGATACATTATCGATACATGTATTAACTTGATATTATTTCATCTTTACAAGGTCTGTTAGTGATAGGTGGTACCCTTTTATGTTATATACTGATTGTATTTCCAGCAAGCAGATTACATACAAATATATACTTAGCATCTATTCATATATCATTCTCATCTATGATAACATAAATACTTTCAAACAGAATACCTATTACTTGTCAAAGCTGGACTCACTTTAACCAACAGACAGGTATTTTGATCAAGTAAATATCTTTACTTCTCAATTTCATTTTTTATTCTTATTTATTCAGTTTATCTTAACCACAATAGGAAAATATAATTTTGTAGCACATGATCCTACAGTGTTAAATTGTTTTAGAAAAGAAATGGAAGCACATTCTTCTTTTAAATTGTCTGTATTTGAACTAGGTTAGGTATTCTGCCTTTGCAACATTTACTGAAAGGGTGATTGATTGGCATGTCATCTATTTTTGTCCGTCTAGCATGTACATTAGATTCATATTTAACACCATTTTCAGGCTCAAAATCACCCACTGGTATCTCCATTAATACTATTCCCAGCTCCAATATACTTCAAACTTTAAAAATTACTGTCATCATAACTATCATCAGACAGTATTTCCCAAATGAAATTGTCTATGCACCACAATGGGAATCAGCCATCTGGGTTTTCTAGGTAGCGCATTTTAAACACTCATTTGTAAAACTTCCCTGATGTAAGTTCATACTACTATGTAATGCTTGTTCAAGGGCACAATGTGCCAAACAAATTTAGTTTAAGAACTATTTATGACATTTGACTAGCAATGCAAATGGCGAGTTCAAGGTCAGATTTCATCACTGTCTCATTTGTCATCAGACTGAAGGCATACCAGATGCTATACTCGCAATTTCTAAAATAAATCATTTTCCCATCAAGTTCATGCATGTATGTCCTGATGTTGGGGTATTCAAGTTTGCTAGGCTGGCCAACACTGCATGTTGTTGGCTAATTCTAGATTTTCAATAGGCAATTGGCTCTGACCCCTCACCCCAACATAAATGTCCAAAAATAAAAAATGGGCTGGCAAAAGATCAGAGGAAACTCAAATTACTTTATGCTGAACAAGCTGTTGGAATAAAATAAATATCATGGAATTAGTGGTGAGGAGAAGCAATATTACAAACCACTTCACTTGGTGTTAATTTGTAGAGTTCATTTTAACTAACAAAAATGAGTGCCTGTGCCTGCAACAGCTGTCTCAAATGAATTCTCAAATTAAAGAATAACAAGGAAAATAACTAATAATTATTGATGACTGCTGAAGATTAAATTTACTTGCATAGGTAAATATCATTTTGTATCGATTTTCCACCACTGGTATGTATACGTGTACAAGCATAGCAAAAGTACTGATGCACTACTATATCGAATAATCATTTCACCCCTAAAAACAACTGTGGAGTAACACTATGATTAGTGGGGTCACAGCTGCAAGTTGGACCAAACAAACTAGTGCTAACCAAGTGACAGATGATTTATTTCAATAAACTGCATGCTGCATGTCATGGAATGGAAATAACCCAGTTTGCCACAGAGGTCACCAATATGGCCAAAACTGGTGGAATATTCCCACATCTCACTGCAATACTCACTTTGGCAGCCACTGCTGCACCCACTGTTGCAAAACCACCATGTTGGGAGCCACATGGCACAGAAAAAGGCCACATGGGGATGGCTGGCCATCTGAATTCACCCACAGCAAAAAAAAAAGTGGGGCAGGACTCAGGACTGCAATTATTACCAAGACAGAGAAACAAAGTTTCCTATGGCCAAGGACTGTGACTAGTGAGAATATAACGAAATTGTTGAATTTGCTTGATATGGCATGGTGTGCATGAATCTAACATTTCTGTGGAATTTTTATGTGTGATAAATTACCAAGGCAGCAATGGATACTTAACAGTCTACAACATGAAACAAGTATAATCAACTTTGAATCCAGTGAATGCTGTTACTCACTGGGTCATATACTCGATTGAGCCATGCATGGTTGTTTATTTTTATTCGCTGGCACCACCACATTTGTCAGTTATGTCAAACAAGCAGGTAGTAAGGCCATGTGGGTGTCCACACTAACTACACAAATGCAAAACTGAGGCCCAAAAATGGACATTGTATGCCAGAAGTGTTTTGAAGTATTATGCAGGAAAGATTTATCCATGAGGGTGTCTATATAAACTGTACATTTTCCACAGGAAGTGTCTAGTTATGCAGTTAGACTGATCAATGAGAGTGCCCATATATACTGGGCATCATTCACAGAAGTGCTTAGCAACACTATATGAGTCAGATTAATCCATGTATAACTGGTTTCATGAAGTAGGTTCTTGGTATTATGGCACAAAACTGGGCATCATACTCAGAAAGAGCTTGGCAGCACTAAGCTAGTCACGGAACTGGGCAAGTTCATTTCTGGCTGATACTGTATGATCTATTGTGGTTATGGCCCATTGCAATCAGAGTTATATGGCCAAGACAAGTCATGAAGGGACATGGCATCTTGGCTGGCACGAAAATATCTGTGTATTACATCAATGAATTTTGTTGTTGATTAGTCTGGTTCCCTGCTTCTTATTTTATAGCAGAGTTCAAAGCTGAGAATCTAAAGAGCATGACAGCATACTACCTGTTGATAATGCCACAAAACAAGATTCTTTTTTTAAAAAAATTAGCAACATTTATTTTTCTGTAACAATCATCTACGTCCCAACTCAATTTTTGTACTTTTCAGTTGGTAAAATTTTGATACTGCGATTTCATTGCAAGTAACAGTTAAACTTCTTCTCAGCCTTGAGGATATCTCTAAGTGCTGATTCAGGATTTCTCTGAAACTTCTCCATAATGATCCGTACCTGTGAAACAAAGCCCTTTATTTCATAAAGTATTAATTTTGCATGGTTGCCTTGCTATCTTTAATCACAGACATGATTGGGCAGCTTAATTTATGGGTGTCCAAATGTATTAAATACCCAATAATATTTATAACAGTCTTCGATTGAAATGAGTTCACCCGATATATGACCGGGGTCGGTAGATCTTATGCATGTAGGATTTGCATGCCTTTTAACTTTTCTTTTATTCCATATCCTTTATTTGATACCAATATGGAATTAATGTGATAATACAAATGAAACCAGCTTATCATTCAGTGCAACCATACAACATATACTTCCTGAAGTCAGATATCTAAACATGGTCGGCACTTAATTAGGTTCTGAGAGAAATGCTTGCAGATATAACTGTTATGATAGACTGACACATTTACGTTGAAATGCAAGAGGACACATTGCATTTATAATCATTACACTTAAACCTAACTATACAATCGAACTAAAATAAAGATTTCACTTGATAATCCAGTACGTGTAAGTGACATTTTTATTGATCGAAATTTCACTGAATATCATTATTTATGGTAGATTAAGAATGTTGTTTGGAAAGAAAATGTAAAAAAATTATGACTTTCTATTAAAAGTGGACAATTTCATGATGTTGATTCAAATTTCCATGTCCTATCTACCATTTTTGAAGACAAAATGAGTGATATATCAAAAGTTTCAGTTACCAATTGTGACTGTGATTTTCTTCAAGTTCAACAAATAGGGGTCAATTTTTTTTGAATTTTTTTTTAAAAGAAACCAATTTTTCCTATTAGAATGTTTCTTCGAGAATACTTACCCAATCATAATACTTTAGGAGAACTACTACAACCTCACAAATCCAGTTCACCCAGATACTACTTTTACCTAAAGGGAGCTAAAAGTTGTCTGCTGACCTATGTAGTAGTCAGACTGATCTCCCTTATGAATAAAACTTGGTGACAAAGCCTAAAAATACCTCCATTACTTGTAGAGCAGAAGGCACACTCTCTTAGGATGTAACTGTTGGGAGGCTGGGAGGGTGTATGTGTATTAAGATTGGGTAAGTATTCTTGAAGAAACATATTTTACTAGAAAATAATGGTTTCTTCTTCAAATACAATACCCAATCATGATACCTTAGAAGAATAGGTAAAAGGTGGAGCGAGGTACATCCTTTTGCCCTGGAGATATCATCTCCGGTCCCCTAAGATATTGAGACAGCTTCCAGGCAACCTGACTGGAGCAGACTCCATCTATCAGGGCTTGACTTCAAAAGGGAAAAATTCCCTCCAGCAAATCCAGTGGTAATTGTGAAGCCACGTCTAAATAAGCTGCTGAACAATATGGAAGGGTGACCTATTGAGCTGCAGATACAGGTTCTACCAGATCGAAATGGGTCCTCTAGGATGACAGATCTTGGACATAAAAGCTAGTGAATGCGCACTCCAGTCACCATCCCAGAGCTTGAATGACCTCTGTTAAGTTGGTGGCAACTGCTCAAACCTCGTGAGCTGAAGTCGTAAGTTCATTGAGCTGGGGTCATTTCCCTATATGCTGAGCGAATGACACCCTTACTCCAGGACATGATAGTCTGTTCTGATAAATCCTCCTGCCCTTTAATGAGAAGTAGAAAGTGGCATGATCCCCTCGATGCAATTGCTCAGTTCTTGTTAAAGTATCACCTGAAAGCCCAGGCTGAGTCTTGTAGGTGACCTTTAATTGATGTACCCAGATGAGACAGATGGTTCATGACAAAAGTTAGTTACCCATGGAAAACAGTTCTCAGCAATGAAAGAGGATGCTGTCATGAATAAGACTGACCCATCTTGTCAGAACTTTCATGTAATTTGGGTCTGCTGATAGGACATGAATTTCGCAAATTCTGCCTGCAGTTGCTAACACCATGAGGAAGCAGGTCTTGTACGAAAAGGAGCCCCAGAGATGCCCTTGAAATAGGTTCAAAGGGTGTATTATCCAGCCAAGTTATTACCCAAGATAGGTTCTGCTTTGGGCATAGGGTTAATATTTTAAGCCATGTATACACAAAGTTCGCAAGCGGGACAGATAAGTCCTGGGCTTGTCTGATATCCTCTTTCCCATGATACGATAGGTGTCAGTGACCATAGAGTGTTAACTTATCATCATGCTTGGTGCAAACTTGCTCTCTTTGAAGAGCCAGACAAGGTAATTAGCTATCTGTGGTATTGATGCCTGGAGAGGCAAGATATGTTCATCGTGCAACACTGGGTGAAACTATGTCATTTGGCTTCATATGCTTTCAGAGTAGAGGAATGTTGTGCCTGAGCAATTCTCTCCACAAATAGTTGCAAAAATTGTTTAAGTCTGAGGGCCTGTTTGAGATGATCCAGCTTCCAGAGGTTCATGTCCTATGGCTGGCCCTTGTGTCCGTTTATTGATTTTCCATGCTATCTCTATATCGACACTGTGGTTGTGGGAGGTAGGGAAATATCTCTCCTTCATGGCTTGTTTGCAGAAATCATCCACTGGGATGTTACGCAGAGGGACAGAGGATAAAGCCTATGCTCTTAGCTTGGCCATATAGTGGTCCTTCAAGTAAGTACAAGCAGAAGGCACCAAGTTGCATTCCGCCAATTGGACTGGTAGCTGCGGTTTACGGCATTGGCCAAAGTGTGCTGTGTGGCTCTGTTCAGTACTCAGGACATTCTTGAGACCAACACCCATGCATGCTCTGAGGTATTCGGAGTGGGAGAAGATAAGCTATGTTCCACTGGATGGAAGATAGCCAGAGAGAAACGACGAAAGTCCCACAACAAAGACATGGCAATGATATTGTTCACTAATTGCTGAGTACCAACAAAGGCCATCCGATCAAATACGTATGGAGCATGGCTGTGTCATCCCCAAAGCGAAATCACTGTCAACAGCTGGGGTTCTGAATGAAAGACTGGTGGGAGGCGATGGTAGAACTGAAGACAAACTAATGATGAAGGTGGCTTAACTCTCCTAGACTAAGAAGTAACTGAAGTCAGAATCTTCCATTCCGTCATAAGATCAACAGATGCTGGAGCTCTGGTCAAGATTATTGATGGAGTGAGAGGAGGAGAACAAACATCCCGGGGACAGGTAACAACCTTAATGGAGACTCAGAAGGCTGAATCTTTCCATGCTATCAAATAGTGTAGAAGAGGTGACAGTAATGGAGAACAAGCAACATCATGTTGATTTTGTGAGGTGAGGCTAAGGTCCCCTGTAATGCCTGAGACATAGCTGGAGAAGAGTGAAGATGTCTGTAGCTCACTAAACTTGCAGAATGCCCTGAATTAGAAACTGTGACTTCAAGACAGTTGCTGAGTAAAGAGACTCTTCTTGTGTCGGAGTGTAGAGAAATTGCAAAGTGACATCTGTTAATTTGTGGCATAGTGCCAGATGAGTGTCTCAAGGTGGTATGAGGACTAGACTGGTCCCTGTACATGTCTGCAAAAGTCGGGTTCGATGTACTGAAGCCAGGCTGTTATTGATTGAGCCCATAAACATTATGCTTGGCCCTTCATAATCTCTAGTTTATGGCTAAGGCCAGTCACAAGGGAAATAGGCCATCCATGTGAAAAATATCATAAGGATCATCAGCTGGGACAGATTACGGTATATTTGATCCATGTAACATGTCCGTATGTCTGTTGAATGAGAGGGAACTTGGCTGTTTCTTAGCTCTGTCCCTTGATGTTCCACAAGAGGAATCAAGTCAAACCATGAAGAGGCATGGTTAGAGGCAGTTTCAAAATGCTGACCCTAGTGGTGGTTATGTGGGTCCCAGAGCTGTTTCAGATTGTGTCAATGTTCAGCGCTTCGTGACTGAAGGGTAAGATAAATTATCTCCTTTGTCCCCATAAAGTTTCACACCAAGGAAAAATCAGTATGCAGACTGGCGACGTCTTCATCCTGAGCTGTGTGTTGCTTGTGCTTTCCCCATAATTCTAATCTGTAATATAAAATAGAGCAAAACATATAAAACTGTAGCCCTGCACTTGTCATTAGAGTGCAATGTCCGTGCAGAGCTAAATCATTAAATAGGTGACCCAGAAACTGATAACAGACAGTCTAATAAAGCAAGGAAGTAAACAGGTAAAATATAATGACAATACCACCTGTTTATAAACCTATGAACTTACACATCTGATGTTTGAATATCATGTGTGCATAGAACTAAACCAAATGATGGTTACCTGAAAAAAAAGTGATAACAGACAATCTTAATTACAATGCTACCTGTAGGGAAGGTCATGGATGTCCTATACAGGTAGAATCATTGAAGCATTGTGTTCTAAGCTAAAAATGCCATGGTAAATGAAACTCACCTGCATATACTAGAAAAGACAGAACTATACATATATAAGGAGATTCTTAAGAGCATAAGGACATGCACACATAAATAATGTAGTCCGAACCTAACTTATGAAGTTGCATAGGCTACACATGCAAATGACTAATTGCTCAATAAATATGATTTAAAGTTTATGCAGATAAACATCATTCAAACATGCATGTGCAGAAGGTTACTGAATAAACCATGCATAGAGTGCTGACTGACCAGAGCAGAAGAAATACAGAAATGTACACAAGTGTCTGCATTACACACAAAAAGACATTCCCATAAATGAGAACTGAGGCATCGTTACAGAGATGTACACAGTAGGTGCGACAATATCCATTATGAGTCAATACTCATAGGGAATAAGGTCCAGAGAACGTCCATACAAGTAAATACATGAAAGTTGGTAAACAGAAGCTATGAATGAAATTGGATAGAAACTCGCCAATATGAACCTGTTTGTAACAGAATAGCACATATATAGGAGTTATATGTGCACTAGAGACTGGGACACATAAAATAAGTAAAGCCCAAAGGCTCCACATACAAGTATCTAAATGTGTGATGATGACAAAGTGTAGCAACTTGTAAAGGTAGAACCCTGTCATGATAGAAAGAGAAAAACTTGGAAATATACATGGAGTATACTTTCCTTAGAAGTGAAAAAACTCCACCAACTTGTAGTGGTACATATTTGACATACCTTCTGGCTTTTGCAAGGTCTCTCATGACGAGAGCATGCTTCTTGGCATGAGCATTGGTAGTAAGAAAGGTATTTATTTATATACCTATGGGAGATCAAACTGCCTGACCACCACTTAGATGAGTAGACAACTTTAGCTCCCTTTAGCTAAAAGTAGCATCTTGGAGGGGTGGATTTGCAAGGTAGTAGTAGTTCTTCTAAGGTATTATGATTGGGTATCGTATTTGAAGAAGAAATGGGATCCATGCCTGACCTTACGTTACAGGATAGGTCAACAAGTTATCAGGGCTCAAGTCCTCGAGAGAGTTGTATATATCTGTGTATGTGTGTATATATATATATATATATATATATATATATATATATATATACACACACACATATCAGATATACACATATTTAAAACTACATATTTTTATCACAGTATCACCATTACAGATCACAGCCACCTCACCTCCGTCTTTGTGGGTTCGAGTATCGGGCTCAGCCAATGTGGGTACGTGAGAAAGCTTGCCAGTAGCTTCTCATGGCTTGGTAGTTCTTTCCGGAGTTTTTAAGGGTTCTTCCTCCACCACCGATACTGGCTGCCATGTATAGCCTATCTTATGCTGAAAAATGGCGTTAAACCTACAACAACAACAACAGCATCAACTAGATGTATTGAATCTGTGCTAAATTTTCTGCACTACCAAAATTATTATCAAAAGTCCATCTCACCTCTTCAAAATGTTTTCCAGACCATCATAAAATTCATTTGAATTTTCTCTGAAACTTCAAACATGGGTAAGATACAATTCTGAAAGTTTCAATGTCCTGAATGATGTCTGAAACCTTATCTAAGAAAAATTTCAGACAACTAAACTTCTGAATCTTGTTTCAAAAGTGTTGTCTGCATCAAGATAGAGAAAGATTGCAAATTTATGTTCATATGCATTTATAAAGAGTCAGAAACTTCAGTGTGTCATGTACATCTCTACTTTAAGTATCCAATAACTCAACTTTACTACTTATGTGCATCTATGTCCAATATCAAATTAGGATGAGAATAATATGGTGAGGACAATATTGTCATGGCATATTTTCATTACCCATTCCTCTTTTTCTCATTTTAATTGTTTTTACACTAGCATTATTATCTTTATCTTTTTTCTTAATAAAAACTTATGTTAGGCTACTTTCATGATATTCTACAACAAAGACAATTGGAACATGAGGTTCATACAATCTTGACACTACTCTCCTGCAAGACACCCATCTAAAAGCTAAATCATATGTAAGTTGACCTAGAAAAATAGGTTAATAGGATCTTCTTTCTGAATTTCAAAGGCCCATCAATGTTTTGTCATCCCAACAACTTCAGAGTTACTAACTTATATTTACAGCCCAGAAGTTTACTATATTACGGGCTTTGCAATCCTTCGATAACAACAATCCCTTTGCAATCCTTTGGCATATTTCACATTCAATAAAAGCAGAATTCAAATTAATTATTCCCCGATATATATATACATATATTATATATATATAAGATAGAAACGTGTTTAAAACTATATATCTTTACCGAAGCATCAACTAGATGTATTGAATATGTGCGCATATTTTTCTGCACTACCAAAATTATTATCAAAATGCTATCTTACGCATGGAATATTTTCTATACTCTTCCAAATTCATTTGAATTTTCTCTGAAACTTCAGAACATGCAAAGACTCAATTCTGAAAGCTTCAATGTCTTGGATGTTGTCTGGAAACGTCTGGCTCTAAATTTCAGACAAAACTAATGAATTTGGTTTCAAAAGTGTTGTCTCCTTCAAGATAGAGAATGATTGCAAATTTACATACATATGCATTACCAAGGACTCAGACACTTCTATGTGTCAGGTACATCTCTACTTTAAGTATCCAATGACTTATCTTTACTACTTATGTGCATCTGTGTCCAATATCAAGTTACAATGAAATAAATAGAACAAAAACAATATTGTCATGACATATTTTCATTACTCATTCCTCTTTTTCTTACTTTAATTGTTTTTCCATTAGCATTATTATCCTTTTTGTTCCTACAAACTGACATTAGAATCCTTTCTTGATATTCTACAAGAATGACAATTGGTACAAGATGTCCATCTGGTCTTGACATTGCTCTCCTGCAAGACACCCATCTAAAAGTTAAACTGTATGCAAGTTGACCTAGTTAAATGGGTCATTAGCATCATCTTTCTGAAATTCAAAGGTCCATCAAATTTTTGTAATCCCAACCATACATGAAGGTGGATTAGAAGATGTTTAGATTTCACAGGACGTTGGCCATTATGTGTTCTGTTTTAATTTTCTACTGACTAATTCTTCTGGCCAACTAATTTTCTAATTTTGATAACAACAACACATTGAAAAAATGTATCAGCACCATTGGTGTAAATTGAGACACATTAATTCCAGGATAAAATCACAAGAATTTGGCTAAATTGTTTTCTGAATTCACAGAAGAGAGTCATTCTGGCACTTTTTATAGATAATAATGCTATCCAAATATATGGCAGATCAGCATCATTTTAACCAAACATAAAATGCATTCTTGCACAATGCTTTTCTGCCAAATCTGTCAAATTCTATAATTTAAACACTTTCTGTTTTTGTAACAGTGGCCATATTTGAAAACAAATTGGCCACATTTGTGACAATGTAAAAGCCGATCCATTCAATGATGGTTTCTGTTACATTTCTGGCAAATTGTCTTCATTGGTTTGCTTGATGTCATTTGAAGGCTTTTCTTGTTTCAACAGTGATAGCCATATGTGGTTGCAGATCAGCATCATCTGTACACATTAGAAATGCAATTATATCAGTATATTCTTGCTTGCATTTTGTTAACATCAACTCCAATGCTGTTGATTGCATATGTTAACAAAATAATTTTTTCAAAGTTTTTTTAGCTTTCCTATCTTCATTGATATTTCAAGTCTTTCTAAAGGTTGGAATTACTTTTAGTAATGGGAGTGTTATCTGAAGTAGAGCTGCATAACTTGTACCAATATTACAGAATATCATGCAAAGACTTAATATCATAAAGGCAATACTGTCATGGCATAATTTTATTACCCATTCCTTTTTTCCCTATTTTAATTGTTTTTCAATTAGCATTATTAACCTTTTTGTTATTTTAAACTTTTCTTAAGATATTCTCATGATATTCCAAAAAAAATGACAATTGGTACAACATGTCCATCTTGTCTTGACATTGCTCTCCTGCAAGACACCCATCTAAAAGCTAAATCAAATGTAAGGTGACCTAGAAAAATAGGTTAATAGGATCTTCTTTCTGAAATTCAAAGGTCCATCAATTTTTTGATCACCACAACCACACATAACAGTAGATCAGCAGATGTTCCGATTTTGTAGGACATAAGCCAGGATGTTTTCTATGAATATTTTCCACTGACTGATTCTTCAGAAAAACCAAGTTTCTAATAATGATAACAACACCACATTCAATAATGTATCGGCACCATTGGTGTAAAATTGAGACACATTAATTCCAGGATAAAATCTCAAGAATTTGGCGAAATTGACTTCGGTAGTCACAGAAAAGAGTCATTCAGGGGCTTTTACAGATAATAATGCTCTCCAAATTTATGGCACATCAGCATCATTTAACCAAACCTGATATGCCTTCCTGCACAATGCTTCTTTGCCAAATCTGTCGAATTCTATAGTTTGAACATTTTCGATTTTTGTAACAGTGGCCACATTTACGATAATCTAAAAGTCGATCCATCCTATGATGGTTTCTGTTACATATATGGCAAATTATGCTCAGCAGTTTGCGAGACGTTGTTTGAAGGTTTTTCTTGTTTCATTAATGATAGCCATATTTGGTTGCAAATCAGCATCATCTGTATGCATTAGAAATGCATTTATACCTGCATATTTTAGGGCAAGCTTGGAAAAAATTGGTCTAGTGCATTTTGAAAAGTTATGGCTACTAGTAAGTTTTGATGAAACACACACAACAAAATATGCTAGCTTGAAAAGCACAAAGTATAGCTATCACTCCCGCAGTGCAACAAATAGTGAAACAATAGATTAATGTATAATGAAACTTGACTTAATTTCTCTGACAACTGCAAAATATGGAAAATTGTCACCCATAAGATAACAACAAGCACAAGTGGGTCTGACTTCACTCACCTACTATCATCTACAGAACAGTCAATTGAAAGAGAAGTTGGTCAAGAAATCTTAGTCAAACGGATGCAGCTTGTTAACATCAATTCCAATGCTGTTGATTACATATGTTATCAAAATAATTGTTTCAAAGTTTATTTAGCTCTCCTATCTTCATCCTTATTTCATGTCTTTCTAAGCGTTGGAATTACTTTTGGTAATGGCAGCAATATCTGAAGGTAGATCTGCATAACTTGTACCAATATTACAGAATATCATGCAAGGACTTCCTGTGCCAAATTTGGTAACAATTTCGGCAGCACACTTTCACAAGGTTAAAATAACAAATATTCACTATTTACAACAGACACAGGGCCATGCCAGAAACTGACTTGGCCTTATAACCAGAAGAGTAAAGAACTGTTGTATAGGATACTGAAACATTCCTAAAAACATATGAACATATTTAAACTCTGACAATGACATGAATTTCAGATCTCAGTCTAGATAATACGATCCTCATGTGCACTTACTTGGTGTACAGGTTCCATCTACAAAGCTGACACCATTACTATCATAATATCCAGTCCCACATACACATTTTGTACCATTACACACAGCATTCATATCACTACAGGCATCTGGCTGGGGACAGTTATCTCCTAATCGAACCTCTGAAAGCAGAAAAAATAAGCTTATTGAAGAAAACAGTCTTGACTCATCAACTTCAGAGTTACTAACTTACATTTTCAGCCCAGAAGTTTACTATATTACTGGCTTTGCAATCCTTCAATAACAATAATCCCTTTGCAATCTTTTGGCATATTTCACATTCAATACATAACAGAATTCAAATTAATTATTCCCATATATAAATAAAAAGAAATATACATGTAACAAAAGATAGACACGTGTTTAAAGCTATATCTCTTTACTGAACAATCAAAGAGAGGTACTGAATCTGTGCTCATATGTTTTTCTGCACTACCAATATTTATTATAAAAATGCTATCTTACTCTTGAAAAATGTTCTATACTCTCCCAAATTCATTTGCATTTTCTCTGAAACTTCTGATCATGCAAAGACACAACTCTGAAAGTTTCAATGTCCTGGTTCTTTCAGACTATATTTATGATAAATTTCAGAAAAAACTAAATTTCTGAATTTTGTTTCAAAAGTTTTGTCTCCTTCAAGATAGAGAAAGATAGCAAATTAACATTCATATGCATTAACAAGGACTCAGAAACTTCTATGTGTCAGGTACATCTCTACTTTAAGTATCCAATGACTCAACTTTACTACTTATGTGCATGCATATCCAATATCAAATTAGGATGAGATTAATATGATGAAGGCAATATTGTCATGGCATATTTCATTACCCATTCCTATTATTCCTATGTTAATTGTTCTTTCCATTTGCATTATTAACCTTTTTGTTATTTTAAACTTTTCTTAAGATATTCTCATGATATTCTACAAAAAAGACAATTGGTACAAGATGTCCTTATGGTCTTGACATTGCTCTCCTGCAAGACACCCATCTAAAAGCTAAATCATATGGAAGTTGACCTACAAAAATAGGTTAACAGGATCATCATTCTCAAAATCAAAGGGCAATCAATTTTTTTTGTCATCCCAACCATACATGAAGGTGGATCAGTGGGTGAACAGATTTCATAAGACATGAGCCAGGATGTTTTCTGTGAAAATTTTCTACAGACTCATTCCTGAGAAAAACCAATTTTCTATTTTTGATAACACCACATTGAATAATGTATCAGCAAAATTGAGACACATTAATTCCAGGACAATATCTCAAGAATTGGCCTAAACTTGAAATGCCTGTCTGCACAATGAAGTTTTTGCCCAATCTGTCCAAATCTGTATGAAACTGATCTAGTGCTTTTTTGAAAAGAAGTTGATAACAGTAATTTTTGATGAAAGACACATGACACAATATGCAAACTTGAACTGATAATACAATCCTCATGTACACTTACTTGGCATACAGGTTCCATTTACAATGTTGACACCATTACTATCATAATATCCAGTCCCACATACACATTTTGTACCATTACACACAGCATTCACATCACTACAGGCATCTGGCTGGGGACAGTTATCTCCTAATCGAACCTCTGAAAGCAGAAAAAATAAGCTGATTGAAGAAAACAGTCTTGACTCATCAAATTCAGAGTTACTAACTTACATTTTTACTCCAGAAGTTTACTATATTACTGGCTTTGCAATCCTTCGATAACAATCCCTTTGCAATCTTTAGGCATATTTCACGTTCAATACATACAGAATTCAAATTAATTTATTTCCAAATATATATATATATATATATATATATATATATATATATATATATATATATATATATATATATATATATATATATATATGTGTATATATATATATAGATATATAAAAGATAGACACATGGTCAATACTATATATCTTTAATGAAGCATTTGGAAACATTACATACAGCATTAGCATCACTACAGGCATCTGCCTGTGAACAGTTATCTCCTAACTGAACCTCTAAAAACAGAAAAAAAGAAGCTGATCGAAGAAAACAGTCTTGACTCAACAACTTTAGAGTTACTAACTTACATTTTTAGCCCAAAAGTAGTTTACTATATTACTGGCTTTGCAATCCTTCAATGACAACAGTC